>JAHBCN010009779.1:0-33898 GCA_019359885.1 Listronotus oregonensis
AAGTGACGAAAAGTCGGATGTAAAAAGAAAAAAAGGTCAATCTATTTCAAAATCCTCTTTAAAATGGAGCCAGGAAAAAATAAAAACAATTTTTCCAAGTTTAGGTTTTTCTTGGATATCTCCGGAATTACTCATAATTTTTAAACTTTCTAAACGGTATATTATTTGTCCTTTAAATGCACAACTTTGCCCCAATTTACTCATCTTCTTATATCCTATAGTTTTCCAGAATCTAATGGGTCGAAATAAAATTAACCTGTATATGGCTAATTGGGAGTATCTCTTAAATTTAAATAAAATATTTGTGCCAATAAATGCTCAAAATTTTTTTAGGAAATATATACATACATTTGACAATAGGAATCATTGGTTATTATCATATTTTTGATTAATATTATTGATATTTATCATAATTTTGACAGGTATCGTAGTTTTGTCAAAGTATCTTAATGTTGTTAGTTTTTTGTCCTTTTTACTATAACACTTTTGACAGTCAGACTCATATAAAGCTTCTTTAGAAAAATAAAATGAATTATTAAATTATTTATTTTGTAATAAAAAACTTTTGGCAGAATAGTAATTTTACTAAAGATATAAATTTAAATGCCATTTTCAAATTTTTAAACATTAACATGATGCGATTTATAAAAAAAACATATATAAAATTCATACTTCGTTTCATTTTTTTTTGAGCAAAGCTACGAACATTTTGGCCAAAAAAGCGGTCTTAATTAGTCTTTACAATAAATCATTTTAATCACCTCTCCCACTTTAAAAAACCTTATCTAGCAAAACTAGATTTTATAAACGACCATTACATACAAACTGGAAAACCACAAGATTTAGTAATTCGTTTAAAGTCAATTCACGTTAGTTCCAATGTTTTAGTTCGTTACCTTCAGAAATTTATTTTCTTGGTAAGTATCAAATAAACTTCAACTTAGGAAATAAAAAATAACAATTGGATGGTTATGAGCGAGATTTTTATGATTCCTTAAAAGTGCAGTCTAATAAAAAAGCAATAAATTGGGCCATAAGGTTTTGAAGTAATTGAAAATAATATAACTTACCATTTTGGTATTACATGGGGTGACTTTAGGAGACATAACTATAATTTGGGCTATAGGGTTTTGTAGTTATTAAAAATATTATGACCTACCTTTTTACCTTTTAACGTACCGTAACTTTAGGAAATAGAAATTTTAAAAATCTGAAAAAAATACGATTTGTAATCAATGACATTATGAAATTTAAATGCTCCTTGTTAAGTACAATATTGTAAATTATTATTTTTTTAACTCTAGGTTATATCCTAAAGTGCACTACTTTAATAAAAAGATGGGCAATAAAGTTTTGTGCTACATATAATTATTATGACTTACCTTTTTTTGTTTTCACAACATAATGTAAGAAGACATAAATTTATAAAATCTTAAGAAAAAGATTTGTATTGCAAATATATTTTAAAATTTTATTGGACCTTGTTATTACAATATTGTGAACCACCAATTTTCCAAACTCTTACATGTATCCAGAGACAAACTTTAGTTAGATTTTAGCTACTAAAGGTTTAAATATTCTGGGCACATGGTGGCTAAAAGTCTTTTAATGTAGCTGCTTGTTATATCAAGTTCTTCATACGAAAAAATAGATTTGCAGAAAAAATCTTACAAATAGATAATAGATTATATTACAAGGTATATTATCCCGCTGTACTATTGTTAAACCCTGAATCTTTGTCCCCTGCTATATTTTTGGTCGGTACAGGCAGTACACACAGTTTCCGGTTTTTGATAAAACGTAAGCATTTAATTAGTGTTTAGTGAACAGTAATTATTGTCTGGTCTTTCGCCATTTTAGCAATACATTGTATTTGCAGCTTACCTAAGAAAGTGAGGTCCAAGAGGAATAGAGCCAGAACAGGCAAAATAAATAACCTAACTTAGGTGACCAAAAGTAGTTGACGTTTTAACAATATGAAATGTTCTATACTTGAATTTTTTTTGGTTATGCAGTTATGTCAAAAGCCCAAAAAACGTATTTCTTAGCTGTTAACAATTGACATACCAAAGGTGCGTTTGATTTGAATATTCAATTTGCGCATTTGTTCACACCGTAAGAACTTTTCGCTCCGAACCCGTTGGAGATGGATCTGACAAATGCTTTTATAAATGTTTCTATTTATATTTTTTTACAAATATATTTCTTTATAATTTGGATTTTTTTATAAACTGTAAAGCCTCTATTTTCCATACTTTTAAGAAAAACTAAAAGTTTTTTTAACAATATAAAATCTGATTTATTTATAAAACAGTGTTTGAAAGTGGTGAAAGAATTTCTTTTACCCATTTTCGCAAAAAACTAATGGAGAAGTTAAAATGATTGCTCATTTCATCATTTAATTTTTGATGGAGGGATTTTATGGTAATATGCTCTTTAAGTGCATACATGCGATAAATGGTATCCCGGATCTTGCTTTTTAAGTAGTCAGTAATTTTGATATGCTCTTTATTTCTTGTTGCTGATAGTTATTTAAAACTTCTGTCCAAATTTAGTCCAAATTTTTAAAACTAAATATTGCTCTTGCACTCACTTTCGTTGCGGCAGCTGTCCTTTTCACCACGTTTTGAAAGCTCAAGGCAATTCCTGCAGCTTCTTGTTGCTTCTCTAGCTTAAAAAAAGCCAATAAATTTAAAATAATGAGCTGGCTTTGCTCGTTTAGTCGCTTATTTCCTATTTTTTTCGGCATTTTTACTTTTGACGCACGCAGATAATTTTTTGACAATGCGAAATTTTAAACTTGGGAATTTGTCATTAATGTGACAAGTAACAGTTGAAATAAGAAAACACATGACTTTTTTTGGTAAATTTATTGTTTCTCTCTGCAAAAGTGTATCAGTTAAGGATGCAAAAAAATGTCGGAACTGCATATCCGAAAAAATTCAACTATATGCAAATCATTTTTCCATATTTTAATACCTAATTTGTTAATGGTAAATAGTTTATAAGATACATAAATTGATTAGAATTTAATTTGCTTTCAAGCAAGTTTTAACGTAAAATTATTTACATTTGGCAGTTTAATTCAAATAATGATAAAATTATTTAAATTTTTCTTCGTTTTTCACATGACCAGGAAAATAAAAAAAAATGATGGAATGATCTTTATTCTTAAGATTTTATTTTGATGAAGATTAAATTTATAATCATCCACATTAAAGTGTTTTTCACAGATTTATTCTTAAAAGAACATGTACCAGGCGTTTTAAAATTTTAAATGTTTTAGTATTTTAAAATGCAATTTAAATAGCAAAAACAACTCAACAAAAATTATGGTAGACTAGGTACTTATGAAATGCTAATTTTACGCCTTTTTTGTTCTTAATAAGCAACTTATAGCTGAACATGGCTAAACCATACTAAGATTTTGGAGTTTTTTTCCCAAAAAAATAATAAAAATATAAAGAAAGTATAACGTGCCCACACCTCCAAATCACTAACAGCATGACGTTTTAAAACTACAGCGATAGAATCCAAAAAACGATTTTTAACAAAGTTCGGTTATACATCTTTTGCCCGTCCCAGCTTTATCCTTCTTGCACCCTTTAAAGCTTGAATAAGTCTTAGTCCTGGCAAATAAAGGTATCTTAGTGAAAACATATACAGTAAAGAATTAAAAATATTTAGGTCGTACAAAAAATTACTTGAAGGGTGGCACTGTAGAAAAACAATTATCAAGAGTAAGTATGCATATTATTAAATAATAATAATATAGCAAAACGCTTTTAGCGACAGAGCCATTTTTAATGCTACTTTTAAAAAAAGTCTCAACAAAAGTCTTTTGTACTTTGTTTTAAAAAATGTGTTTTTAATCTTTAAATTAGGTTTATAATACATATAGCGCATTTGGATATGTCGACTGTTTACCACTAATACCTTGTATATGTAGAATAAAAAATTATGTTAAGGAGATATAAAAAAATACCTAGGACCGTACTGGGAAATGGGAATACGAAATTCTTAAATATCTTTGTACACATATATACATTGTACTTAACTTCTATATTTATTTATTATTTATAGAAAATACAAAATATTACCATGCATTTAGGATAGAAGGTATTGGTACTAAACAGAGAATGTATAAAAGCCGTTTGTTTGAATGTCTTGTCTTACAAGTATTATTGAAAATGTCTGTGTAGCCGAAAATGTCTTGCTATAATATTTGTTTTTAGATATTGTTACGCAACATCTCGTGGTTGTCAGTTTTTTTAAGTAATCAGTATCGCCTTTTATAGAAATGTGAAAAAGGCTCGTACAGTCTGGACTTAGCTAGAAGGATTTTTATAATACATTATGTAACAAAAGTGCAAAATATCATCAGAGCTTCCTTTAAATGGAAAAAAACTAAGGTAATTTGTTGGGGGGTAATATCCCTAGTGTATTTAATTTTTCCGGAAAAAATCGGATTCTAAGTAATTTGTTTTAACAAATAGCATGTGCGAGAGTGGTTTTAAAAATCCGAGTCGAAGACGAGGATTTTTCTACTTTCGCGGATGCTATTTGTTAAAACAGATTACTTGGAAACGAGTGTTCCAATTTTTCCACAGGAAAAATTAGATGGACGAGGGATATTTGGTTAGATTATTTCCTGAGTTAAATAAACTTTTTATTTTAATACAACATTTTTTTTATTAAAACAATAAGAACAATAATTAATAAGAACAATATAACTTTCAAGCCAGGAAAGGTAATTACTTTAAACTCATTTTAAATTACAATTAATATAAAAATTACAATTGTTGTAGGTTACAGAAGTATTGTTAGCCATATCGGTTAAATTGTTTTTAATTATGTTTGTAGTAGCACTATTCTCTATGTTGCTGTGAGGTGTGTCAAACGATTGATGGTGTTGGCTCGAAGAAGTGTCTATTTTCTGTCTTTTCAAGGGAGCTTCGAAGCTTGTAGATGGTATATTATTTTGGACGGTTCTTAAGGCAGTGAGGATATTTGAATGATGTTGACTGTCCATTTGTAGATACGGTTGGATAGACGCAGCTTTAGAATGCCCTGTGATTTTGATGAGTTGCTGCTCGCCTACACCGGCCTTTGCCAGATTAGTAACAGCAGTTGATCGCATAGAATGGTTAGGTATTTTAACTTCCGTCGTGTTCATACCTGTTTTTTGGGCTGCGTCTTTTGTCCATTTTAACAGTTCATTTCTTCTATCAGGAATGTTTTTAAACCATCCAGTGCTAAGATTGGATTGCCATGCTGAATTTGGTGTCAAAAACAATCTATTTGTTGTTATTTTAGACGTTCCTTTGTTTAACGGGGATTTGTACAAACGTACCGGACAAAACTCAGGGTGTTTTTAATTGGGGACAATCCACTTGCTAACGCACAGATTTTTTGCACCATCTTGTGCAGTTTTGCTGAAGACTGTGTTATACTCGATCCTTCCTGAAACAAGGGATACATAATTTGACTTAAATGTCAAAATATATTTTGTAGTGTGATGTTAAAGTAGATGTATGTAACTTTTAATTTTTTTGGAAAAGCAAAAGGAATTTTAGTGGTTATAATATATCGTTTTTGATTTTTTTTTTACAAAAATAGTACAGCTAGCAAATTTTGTATGGTTAAAAAATGGCAAAACGTGATTAATACAAGGTATTGCAAAAAAAAAATTAAAAAATTGCCAAGTTACAATAAACATTTACAGATTTTGTTGCAAAATTAAAAGCAATATCTCACCTGTTTTGATTCCATAATTATCAATTTCTTCTTTAAAATGTTCTGTTAAGCAACGAGCCGCTTCTCCGCCCCTCCAAGCAAGCTCAACTGCTGCAATAAAGTAAAATTTACTCTGCAACCCGGTTGGGGTTATCTCATCCCATAAGGACACCATCTTGTAGTAGTCGTTAATATTTAAAGAAGCTGAACTTGTTTTTCTTTTTTCTTCATGTTTCTGGAGACGCATTTCGAGCGTCTCTAGCTGGCTTAAAGGTGAAAATATTTTTCCTACAGTTTTTTGGAAACGATATTCCACATTACTTTTACACACAGTTCTTGTAGTCTTCCCCATTAGCTTTAGGCATGTTCCATGCCCAGTCCTTGAGGATTAAATTTAGCTCGCCTGTTTGTTGTCTGGGTAATTGGTAATTTTTGCTTGGCAAAATTCCATACATTGCTTCCAGATCGATGTGTGAGTATTTAGTGGAACACTATTTTCAACAGCGGCATTAATTTTACTTTCGGAAACATTTCCAAACCGATTCATTTTGAGTTTCAGTTGAAAAATTAATAAATTCGTAAGCGTCGTTTGTGATATTTGTTGTTGGTAACGGTACATTGTAACACAGCGTAGAAACCATCAAGTTTGTTTTTGCAAGGCAACTTGTCAAAGTTGCATGAAATTTTTTCGATTTTTTTTCCGAAAGAACTGCTGACAGCTAAGTTGACATTTGTTAAGTAATTTTTCCACTTAAAATTT
This sequence comes from Listronotus oregonensis, assembly GCA_019359885.1. Classification (NCBI taxonomy): domain Eukaryota; kingdom Metazoa; phylum Arthropoda; class Insecta; order Coleoptera; family Curculionidae; genus Listronotus; species Listronotus oregonensis. The sequence continues at coordinate 6,497 of JAHBCN010009779.1, forward strand.
ATATTTGACATACCAATTCTCGATAGCGATTGGTTAAAATTAATAGGAAGGAAATAATTTAAAAAATTACTAAACTAAATTAAATATGCATAAATCCTACAAATCTATAAACGAGACACATATTTGGAAAGTCCCTAACAATGAGGTGATCTTCTGCATTTCTTCATTATTTCGTGGAATAAGCAATTTCCAACCTTTATAAAGTGCCTGCAAAAAAGTTAAATGACTACAGTTCATTTAACTTAAAAGAAAAACATTTAAAAAATGATCGTTATAATTTTAACAATTTAACTTATCTATTCTGTTGTCTCCCTACGGCTGGTTAATTACAATATAATAAATATTTTATAAAACTCCACTAAAAGGTAATTATTATTGGGTACTTCAAACATTTTTACGATTTTTTATTCACATCATATAAAGTCGAAGAGAAATGTGCAATTCTAAATCCAATTTAAGCTGATTTCCTATCCTTCGTATTCAGATATTTTTGAGTTTTCCATAATAAATCTGATAATTACTCAGATATCGTGTAATTGGCAATTTCAAAAGCTTTATAGAGAACACTACGCAAAAGTTAAAGGACTTTGGGAGATTAACAAAGGATTGTTAAAGTTTCAATGAATTAACTTAGTTTTATGATCCCGCTGCATAGCGAAGTTGATTTTGCACACACACGTTGGTCTAGAGATATGTTTATTGAATAATTAATTAAATTAATATAATAGGTAAATGCTCTTAATGGTGCATTAAGGGCCACTTGCACCGATCGTAATTTAATTTAGCTTTGAATTAAACTGGGCTTTTTAAAATATCAACTTGCACCGCCTACTAAACTTAGCTTAAAGAAGTCTAAGCGAGGCTTATTAAAAGCCGCCAAAATTATACGCTTAAAGAGGAAAAGCTCGATTTCCTAACCTCAAATTTTATTTAATATTTGCTATTTGCGTTGCTGTGTCAATGTCAAACATAAAATAGAATGAAATGAAGAATTTCATGATGATATGAACACTTTGGAAATATTGGAATTTGGGTTTCCATGACAAGTTTATGTGATAAATAATCCACTAAAGGAATTTGCCGGATTTAACCTTTTTCAGAAGATTTAGGCTGTACAATTATCTCAAATTTCAGGTTATCTTTGTGTTGTTCTCTCAGTGGTTCTGTATTTAATTCGTATTCAAATCCTTGATTATGCGGCTTGCATTCAGCTTTAGGTGCTGTATTATTTAAATCTGAGTCAAAAGAATTACAGAAACCCTGCACAGTTTTAATATTCATCAAGCTTAAAATTAACTCATATGTGCAGGATCTTTTTTCACTATCCGAGGTGGACCCCCTCCTATATACTTTATTTCAAATTTTTCATCAACCGCTGCTTTTCCTGCACCTTTTTTTGTTTTCATAATTCTTTTTTAATGTTGCACAGTTTCTGTACCATCATTAGGTGAAATAGCGTTAAATCAAAAATGTATGTTAAATTCAGCCTTAACTTTTATCAATGATCGATATATAATACATTTTTGCTTTTATCCAAGCACGGTTTTTTTTCTGAATTGTGGCCTGGTCAGTCTTTTTATTCTTAATAATACTTTGGTGTTTAGCACGTATATTTAAAAGTGTCATCTTTTCTTCATTTGAAAAACTGGAACCGCGTTGTCTTCTACTGTCGCTCATTTTGGTAGCCTTTGAGGTGCGTGACATAACTTTCAACTTCAAAATCTTTTTGGTTTAAGGTTAGGTGAAAGTAAAAAAATGAACTATTTTGCGAGAATAGTTTATTTGCCCGGCTTAGTAAAACCCGCTATTAATTTGCCTTTATAAAGCCGAGTTTAAATTTCAATCGGTGCAAGCGGCCCTAAATGATTTTGTTAGTATTTTTTGTCATATTTTAATAAGTTAAATAAGTCTCACATCTGGAGAAGGTAATAAAAAGGGTGCAACCCTTTTTATTACCTTCTTTTGAGAATCATCGCTTTAAAGATTCTTAACATCTTGCTAGGTAAATCAAGTAAAGCATTAATTCACCCAAAATGTGGATTAAATTATTTAATTATAATTTAATGATTGTTTAATTTTTATACATTTTTTTAATATTAAAATCGACGACAGTTATCAACAAAACTTTAATACCTTTTACTGTTCAAAATCAGGTGTATCTGGAGTTTTTATAAATAAAATGTTTGTTCCTGCAGAAACCCTGGATTTAGACTAACATAGTTACTTCTGAAAGCTATGTTGTAATACCCGAAAAACATTATAAAACAACCATTTTCTGATTAGAATACTTTTTGTTTAAAGAAAAATAAATAATCTGATAAAAGAAAAAACAGTAAAAATTTATGAAAAGTTGTAAAAATTAGAAAATTATATTTCTGTCAAATTTTAATAAAAAAATACTTGTAGCTACGCTCATTTTAAATGTTTTACCATAAATGTTTTTTTCTCTAAAGCATTTTCTCTAAAGCAGCGTTTCTCAAAGTGTGTTCCGCGGAACCCAGGGGTTCCGCGACACTCCTCTAGGGGTTCCGCGAAACTTTAGTCAGCTAAACCAAAAAACATCAATCATAAAAATAAAATATTAAAAACTAAATTAAATGTGTGATCGATGAAAAGGCCGCCAAAGAAATAGCTAAAATTCCTCTTTCAAATGACACAGTCACTCGCCGAATTAAGGATTTGGCAGAAAATGTAAAAGACAAATTGATTCAACGCATTCAAACATGCAAGTTTGTTTTGCAAATGGACGAATCGACCTACCAAAAAACCTTACTAGAAGATCTTCTTTTTTGCAAGCCCCTTTCAACGCATACTCTTATAAACTCTTTTTTTATCGAAAATAAGATTCCTTGGGAAAATTGCCTTGACATTTGTACAGACTGCGCAAAAGCTATGCTGGGGACAATTTCGGGTGCGGTCCAGCGAATTAAACAGGTTACAAGAGATTGCACAAGCAGTCATTGCATGCTACACAGGCAAGCACTTGCCGTTAAGAAGTTACCTCAGGATTTTAAAAGTACCCTCGATGAAGTCGTTAAAATAATAAACTTTATAAAAGCTCGCCCGTTAAATAATCGATTGTTTAAAATCGATTATGCGACGACATGGAAAGTATTCATTCATCACTACTTCTTCATACATACAGAAGTTAGGTGGTTATCCCGAGGAAAAATATTGGTACGATTTCTTGAATTAAGAGCTGAAGTGCGTGCTTTTTTTTACACACAACACAATTTTGATCTCAAACATCGGCTGGATAAAAAAGAATGGATTTATAAAGTGGCTTATTTGGGTGATATATTTGCCAAACTTAATGAAGTAAATCTTGCGCTTCAAGGTAAACATGTAAACATATTTACTGCAAGCGAAAATATTTTGGCCTTTATCAAGAAACTTCAGTTTTGGGTTACTTGTATCAACCTCAAACAGCTTGAGTGTTTTCCAGTCCTCAAAGATATTTTAGAAGATGAGAATATAGAGTTAGAAAGTAACCAAAATGCCGAAATCATTCAACATCTTTAGGATTTGAATGACTTAATTACTCAGTATTTCCCGAATAATTATTTTGACAAACTAAAAAGTTATGCATGGGTCAAAAATCCTTTTATAATAAATAAAAAACCATTTTCTCTTTCTATTAAGGAATATAAGAAATGAATTTATTTAATATCCGATTTATCCTTAAAATCAGCTTTTAAAATAATGCTACTGGCAGAATTTTGGTGTGGCTTGAAAGAAGAATGTTTGCAATTATCAAAAAAAGCTATATTAATACTTTTACCTTTTGCCACAACTTATTTGTGCGAAACTGGATTTTCCACTTACGTGTCAATAAAGAATAAATACCGCAATAGGGTTAATGCGGATCCTGATATAAGACTTCAACTTACATCAATCGAACCGGATATTAAATATTTGTGTAGGAGTAAGAAGCAAACTTATGCATGACATTAATTTTTTATGCGTTTTTCTTTGTTCATCTACTTATATTTATTTTTTAAAAATTGTTCAGTCGTGCTTGCATATTTTAATATGTAATTTATATTTAATAAAATTAATAAATAATACTAGAATTAAATCGATTTTTTTATTGAAATACCTACTTTAATATTTTCAACTCTTCATAGCCGTTGCTTCTGTTACCGATTTGCTACCATTAAGTGGCTTGGCTCAAAAAAAAATAAAAAAATTGCTTTTGTATGCTTCCGTTGTCGGTTTGTTGACATTAAGCGTCTTGGTTTGCAAAAAACGTCTCCCGTTGCTGATTTGTTGTCATTAAGTATACTGACTCAAAGAAAAAAAAAATTGCCTGCGGTGCTAATTTGTTGCCTTTAAAGGACTTGGCTCCAAGACAATATTTTTTTGCTCCCTGTTGCCCTCCTTGGTGATTTAATGGACTGCTGATTTGCCATTAAGCGGCTTGCATAGAAGAAAAAAAAATAGAATGAAAAATGAAAAATATTTTATTTTTATATACATATTCTTTTTGAATTTTATTCAGAAACTTTCGCAGACCGCACAACAACTTACCAAAGTTTTATCACATTTGGATGAATGGCAAAGGAATGCATACGGATCAAGCAAACATTCATACATATTTTCAATACAAATTTAAACCACTTAGATGAACACTTAAAAATATGTTTATTTAATAATGTGGGGTTTCATGGAAAACATTTTAACGATTTGGGGTTTCGCAGAACAAAAAATTTGAGAAACGCTGCTCTAAAGTAATAACTATGTGTGTCTTGCCTCAGAAATAAGTTGTGGACAAGAATAAAAAAAGCAATTTTTTATTTTTTTAAAATTTGTTTTTGCAACAAAAAGGTTTTTTTACTTTAGACGGTGTAATTTTGATGGAAAATTTAATTCTCTACAAAAAAGCTCTCTACATATTTTGATTAATTAATGCATAGATTTTGGGACAATTTGAAATTTTTAAAATAAGGACAAACTGACTTCTTTCTAAAAACGCAAGCCTGAATTTATTAGCACTATGTGATTTTTTTGTATTTAGGCACAAAAAATCATCATCAGTCATAAAATTGCTCCTTATTACCCCTAACTTTTTCTATTAATTACTAGCATACAAATTAAAATCTTTTACAAACTAATTCTGCTTCTTTTTAATTACGCCATTTTTGTACCTTTTACACAAAATAACACACCCTTATTTTTTTGTTTTTAACTTAACAGCGTGCACACAGCCACTCAACCCCATTTTTTAAAATATTGTCTTGGTTTGTTCTATTTACCATGACTCGTTTCTAAACTATTTTTAAATGACTTAAGCACACTTTTAGTGTGCACTTGCAAAGTAAAGATTTTTCATTAGGCTCATTTAATAGAAGTAGACTTTTATTGGCCTCATTTTATTTAAAACGTAATTTTTCTTTCCTTAAAATTATATCAAAGTAATTATCTCTACAGCATAATAGTTATTAAGATCTCTATCAACCAAAAACTTGGTTTATATAAATAAGTTGGGTGGCTTAATGGGCAAAATATTTAGATTGAAAACTTGGATAATTTTATCGGATTTTCTCCATTCAAGCTATTTGCTAAATGGAAGTCTATTCAGGATAATTCTTGTTAAAAGTTTTGATTAAATGAAAAGGAGTGGTTGTTTTGGGTGCAGACTTTAAAAATATATGATATCAGACTATAAATCTTGGTTTTCAGATAGAATTTATAAATTATAAGGTATCAGATAAAATTTAATTTTTAAATTTTTACTTTTTTTTTCTTTAAAAATGGCATGAGTTTTTTTTATCATCACAGTGCAATAAACAAAACTCCATTATTTAAGTAAAAATCCTAATTACTGTGGCAACGGATCCACTCCAAGTAAGACAAAAGGATTCTAAAACTTCAAACTACACATTAAAAAAAAGTAACCTAAATATCAGAAGTCAAATTGAAAATTTAATAACACTAAATTATGAAACAGAAGTGTTTAAAGTGTAGCTGATTTTTTTTTTTTTTCATGTAAGACATATTTAATCTACAATATCCTTTAGTTATCTTTATTTGTTTTGGAAATATTAGGCGTTTTCAAATTTATTTATTTTATTGCCTTTGCGTGTTTGCCACTTTCTTAAGATTTATCTTTCGTACATATACCTACTAAAGGCAGCCTTCCCGCCCGGCTGTACGAACAAGCGTGCGAGAAAGAAAGAAGAAGAAAAAGAAGAAGAAGAGAGAGCGACAGAGAAAGGTATATGCTCGAAGAGTTACCCTTAAGTAAGTGGCAAGCATGCAAAGGTCATAAATCTAAAAGCACATTATAAAAAGTAAATAATATACAGGGCATTGCATTTAAAAATTTGTATTGGCCACTGTTACATGATACACCCTGTATAAAAAGTATTTACAGAAAAAAATGCTCGAACACGCCTCTATTAATTTATTATAGAATTTATTTTTTTGGCACACTGTATATATATATATATATATATATATATATATATATATATATATATATATATATATATATATATATATATATATATATATATATATATATAAATTGGCAAGGCAAAGGCTTGGGAGCCAATTTGAATGAAATAGAGAAGAAAACATATGGTATGACCCCAGATTAAAAAGAGAACGACAACAATTTCCCCTATCCTACTTCCAATACAACGACGCGACGGTCGACGGTGCCTAAAATTCGTTAAGATATTGGCGACAGTGTTGTCATTTCTTAAAATATTTATTAGCAATTTTAAAAATGTTTTAAAAATCATATTAAACGTTTCATTTAAAAAAAGTTATGCGCTTAGCAAAAAAAATTGTAAAAAATATTAGTATTTTAGAATGGTTAAAGATGTTTTATTATTTTAATAATAAGTATTTGTTATTTTATCAAGCAAGACAACATAAATAATTTTATTTTTTCTGGTTGGCAACATTGCCCGTCGCGTTCACTTGCATTGCCGTCCGGGGACCGGTTGATACTGAGTCGTGTGTGCAGGGTTGCTAGATGAGATAAAGCAGAATTCGTAAAATACAAAGGCGAAAAATCGTAAGAAATTGTTAGGAGAGTGGGAGATTACAAATTACCCAATAATATTGTTTATAAGGCAAACACAATGACAATGTTTAAAAAATGTATTAAACTTAATGTAACTTTACATTACTCCAATTCAAATATTAAAACACTAAAATCATTGAATAACACTGACAATGACGTTTTGTTAAACGTTCTAAACCATTGTTAACTTTTAAAAATTGCTAAGTTCATTGCTAAATTTAACAACGCGATCATCACTCGGCCGTAAATAAACGAGTAAGTAACATAAATTTCAAATTGTTGGCCTAGCGAAATCTAGGCAATAGGCACTACTACATTATGCTCAGTCCTCAGAATTGTTTGAATCAGTATTATCGTTTTTATCGCTATATCATATGTCACTACTACCTAACTTTCGTATCTTGTTGTTGTTGATAGAAAAATCATAACAATTTTTGTCGGCAATTAAACTTTTTCCAAATAAAATACTTTCGATGATTTTTATTTTTGTAAAATTTACAATACAAGACAGGACTGCGTGAAAATGCAGAAAAATAAATTGTTAGCCACCTTTACCTGCAATCAACGGAGAATTCCATGTCGTTCTGCTCGATAACAACTTATAGGCGACAAGGATTCCCCGGTCGTTTCTTTTGATATGTCATTGTTATCAATCACTACAGGGAGGAAGTAAATTAATAATTCAATTTTTTATTTAAAAATAATTTATTAAAAAAATCGTCAGAATTGCTACCTTATTCGTAAGATCGTGAAATTAAAACCAAAATCGTGTAATTACGAATAATATAATCGTGAAATCTGGCACCACTGAGTGTGTGTGTGTGTGTGTTGTTGTCGTAGTCCGGCCGAAGCTTTCCCCTTTTCATCTTGAGTCGGAAGGAAGGGAATCAGCCGCTACACGTAAATATATATATATATATATATATATATATATATATATATATATATATATATATATATATATATATATATATAAAAATATATATATATATATATATATATATATATATATATAATTTATGTTAAAAACACTGCTTACCAAAATCACTAAACATATTTATAAAAGATGTTCTAACCTAACAATAAAAATTTGCTAATAGCGTTGTCCCCGCTAATCGATTTTGACCAGCGTCGTACATGTAGCAATAAAAATATCGCTAAGAAAACTAAGGCTTACGCATTTTAATTTTTACTTTCTTTGCAAAAGAAAATAATCCTATTTTAAACTTTATACAAAGCGCGTGGCATATCTTGTGGTCGACCAATTAATGAAAGCAAGCAGCAAAAGAGGATACTTTTCAAGCAACAACAGAGGAGTTAAATAACTGTTCGTAATCTGCAAACTTAGAACTAAATTGCCGCCACTGATAGGTATTATAATGCAATCGTCTTTTATTATAAAGAGAATAATAGACCATACCGTTATTTATATGATGCAGTCAGCTACTACAATATCAAATGTAACTATTCCCAGACTATCTTAAGCTTCAAGGAAAGCCTGATTAGATTACAAAGAGACCGTGACAGCAACGAGATAGCTATTATCTAACTGCGGTTCTGTTGTCATTCTGATAAGCTTTAGTTCTGGCTAATCATTTATTACTATCTATGTGATTCCTTTGTTCTCTGCAGGAACTTATATTATTTACTGACCCACAGTTTCTAATTACTTTTGCCAATTTAATATTCCTACTACATTGTTAACACTTAGGTGGTTACGTGGAATTACCTAAATAAAACCAAATCTAACCAAAAATGATTTTTTGTTTACTTCATTTTAGAAAGGTGTTTAATTTTTAAAGACACACCAAATTAATATTAGGAATAGAAGTTAGAAAAAAAGTTATCGTAAATAGAATAGAGGTTGTCTTATTATTTTGTCAGCGATGTTTAGGTACCAAAACATGCAACTGTTACTTTTCATGGCAACTTTAAAATAACCTGGCAGTATCACCATTGAGGTCAATAAACGAAATACTTAGTAATCTAATCCACACGGGCCCTATAAAAGTATGGATTTTGACCGTACACAACGGCCAGCGGCAGTTTTTCGTCAGAGTTTTTCAATCCTCCATCTAACTACCACCAAGACCCAACGTTATTTTACTTTTCTGATTTAACGAAATGTGAAATTATAACTTCGAAAGAAAATCAATTTTTATAAATATTTTGTAAGCACTTAATATAAGTGCGTTATATAGAATAATGGACTTTTTATACTCAAAAAATAAAATGGCATATCATACTCTAATTTATTATGCTATAGAAAGACCTGAGTATCGTGTGTAAAAATAGATATATCTAATAATGTCAACAATAATGTGCTTGCCTATATTGTTATTTGTGTTTGAACATATATTAGGTATTTACCCTAATAACATTAAAAGATTAGTTAATTGAAATAATGTTTATTATTGTAATATTGGTGTTATTAAAAGCTCCTATTATTTATTTTTTTTATTTTAATCTTTTTAATATTTTGTTAATTTTATTTAGGTAGATTAACTTCCTATTTAAAAAAAATGCTTTTTCACCCCTTAGTATAATTTTCCTAATGTCAAAAATTATTTTTTTTGTCTGTTTTCTTAGTCTCTTCTCACATCTAATTCAATGCTCTTTTAGTTTTTTTAACTTTTAGTACTAACGTTTGTACTTTTATTAATATATATTTGGATAAAAAGTTTTTTTGTTATGTTTTTTAAACAACAATGCATCTAGGTCATAAAAAAGATATCAAAAATAATAATGTTAATTTATACAGTAAAATACAAAAAAAGGTTTTAAAAAGAACATTTTAATTGTAGAGCTATAGAAATGTTACATAAAAGCAATAATTATATTATCAAACCAAAGTTATGTTTTAAATTTGCTTGTATATTGCTATACTGATTTTAATACATGTTTATTTTGTTTACAGATTTACCAAGCACCAACACTTGCCAAAGGCAAAAACTTGTATTTCAACGTAGTGACGATTGGAAATAATAGAACAATGACCGTCGAGGGAGGCGGGGTTAACGCCACTGTTATTCAACCAGATTTGGCGGCTAAAAACGGTATCATTCACATCATCGACAGAGTTTTGGGAGTGCCATACACAAACGTTTTTGAAAAATTGAGCACTGATCCTATGTTAAGGTATTTTAAATATATGTTGATTCAGACGAGGCTTTCACGAAAAAAATCACACTTTTGTTGTCGTTTTATTTTTTGAGACTTTAACAGCCTACAACATTTTATTTTGACCCCTAGCAGTTTTATATGATGTTTAGTTGTTTTTTAATCATTAATTATATATGCCTATTTCAGTTTTTTTCTTAATAAATTAAATTCAAAAATGATGATTGGAGTCATTTGGATATTTTTATAAGTGGAACGCTATATATGTTATTATCTGATTTCTTGTATATCTTTTGACCTTAAATTATATATTTTTAATTTGAAAACGTCTCTTGTCTGCATGTTTTAAATGTAAAAATGTTCATCTACCGTGGTTAGTTAATACCTGACAAATTGATACTGATACCTGTTTACCCTTTGGCGGTAGTGTTATTCGAACAACTCAAAAACCAAGTTTTAAAATTGTTTACATTTCTAACGAATTAGTAACAAATGGTAGTTTTTTTTGTAAATACAATGATTTTTGCCAAACTTTGCCATAAAAAACAGATACGACATAAGAAAATCTATAAATTGAACTTACGAACGTCAGACATCTTAATAATATAAATGTTCAATATGTCCTCTGTTGTTTTTAAAACAGGACCTATTAGTCCACTAATTGAAGGGACAGTTTTTCCTTGTGGCGCAATTCTTAGGTCTTTGCGGATGCTCTCGAGCGAAAAAAAGTTTATCAACATTAAAAGGTGGGATTCGGCTGGAAATGCCCCCCCAAGGCCCGAAAAATGGGTTTCCCGCTAATATTTGCCAAAATATGCGAATTGGAGAATTTTTATATAGACAAAAAATAAAGATCGCCTTGTAATCTACAAAAATGACACTTATAATTTTTTTAGAAAAATCGATAGTTTTTAAGATAACGGGACCCAAAAGTCCCCTCATTTCAGCTACCGCTCTACCGCTAAAATGCCGCTATCTTCATGGATTCACTTATAAGCGGGCGGACGAATTGTTCCATTACTCGGGCAATAACATCCGAAGTTCATCAAAATAGGAAAACCCGTACCTATCATTGCATATGAATTTGGGTCCATTACGATTTTTCTAGAACAGGGGTCTCCAAACTACGGCCCGAGGGCCACATCCGGCCCGCGGACAGATTATGTCCGGCCCGCGGAGAGCTAGCATACTTGAAAACTCCTTTTAGAGAACAAATAATTTTTATAGCAAAGTAAATTTAGTTTACTGAAGTATTCTAATTTTATGTTGAATAATTATTAATATGACATCTACATTGATATGGTCATGGGCTAACTCCGCTAACTCATAACATTCTTGTAGGCTTATTGTTATTGTTTTTGTGATAAGTTGGATAAAGAAACACAGAATTGTAATGAGTAAAGACATGTATAATATGCAGAAAATTTAACTTCAGTATATAATAACTAAAAAATTATTGAAATGAATCCAACTAACATTATATACATTTTAAATAATCACATAACTTATAACAAACATAATGACATATGAGATACTAATGAGATTTATGTAATTGAGATTTTCCACTGACAGTAGTTTGTAGTTGTGGACTAATTTTACTTGTACCAATTATTAAAAGAGATTTAAGATGCTCATCAGTTAATTTCGATCTGTAAACATTTTTTGTGTACTTCATTTTGGAAAAAGTTTTCTCACACAAATAAGTAGTACCAAAAACAGAAAACAGACCACGAGCAAATTTATGCAAATTATCAAATTGTGTCAGTGGAAGACTCTTATAAAATTCCAACAAAGATGAGTTTTGATATTTGTTCTTAATTATATCATTGCATTGTAGATCAATCATTTCCATTTGAAGTTCCGGGGCTAGGGTTTCAATGTCAGTATCAAAAGGATTCTGAAAAATCTTAATTTGATTCGCAATGGCATCAAAGTCCGAGAAACGAGTATCAAAATTTATCTTCAAAGCACTCAAAGTTTCGATTGCAAAATCGATAGGAAAGTCAGTCTCAGTAGTGTGGCTGAATATTTCACATGTTTTAAAATGTGAAAAACATTTACTTCGTAGTTGTGATTGAAACAGTCTCAATTTCTTCCGGAATGATTTGATATTAGTGTATAAATCAGGAAGATGCTGGTTTTCTCCTTGCAATCCCAAAATCAGTTCGTTCACATGTTTTGTCAAATCAACATAGAATGCTAACTTCCACAGCCATGCGTTGTTTTGTAATTCAGTAAGAGGGCGATGCTTTTCATTCAAAAAAATTTCGATCACTGCTCGAAGTTCAAAAAGCGCTGAAGGACTTTCCCACAACTAAGCCAGCGTACGGCAGTATGATAAGGTAAGTCAGTTTCTCCAATCTCTTCAATAAATTGTCGGAATTGTCGGTGATTCAGCCCAAAAGATCTGATAAAATTAACAGTTGATATGACTGGTTTCAGAACGTCAGACATATCCAAACATTTTCCGCACAAAGACTGTTGATGAATGATACAATGTAAGACTAATGGTTTTGAACCACCGTCATTTTCTACAGCCTTTGACACACTCCTTTATCTTTCCCACTCATGTTTTTGCCTCCATCAGTTGCAATACATTTCAAGTTTTTCCATCGAAGGTTCTTTTGATTAATGGCCATTTTAACTCCTTTAAAAATATCTGTACTAGTAGTTGTGCCATGAATACTATACATATCAAGAAGTTCTTCGTGCACTTCATAGCTTTTATCTACTCCTCGAATATAAATCCTGCACGCACAACACCTGAGCAGTACCTGACACATCCGTTGACTCATCCAAGGCCAAAGAAAACCACTCAAAATGTCCATTTTTGTCGAACAGTTGAGAGGATATATTTTCAGCGATGTTTTCTACCCTTCGAGCCACAGTGTTTGCTGACATACTGACAGTTTTTAATAAATTTACCTTTTCAGGGCACATTTCTTCGGCTACTTCAATTATGCATTCTTTGATCATTTCTCCATCGGTGAATGGTTTTCCACGTTTTGCAATTTCAAGAGCCACACGAAAGCTGGCACGAGTTGCAGCCTCTTGTTCAGTTTTGAGTTTTGTAAATGAAGATTGCTGCGATTTCAATCCGCGCTGCATAGCTTCGAATTTTTCTGTCCGCAAACTTCCTGTATATTTTGAGTAATTTTGAAAATGTTTTGTTTCATAATGACGTTTAATGTTATATTCTTTGAGAACGGCTATGCTTTCATTGCAAATCAAACATAGCGCCTTGTTACTGGACTCAATTACGAAATACTGAATGTTCCACTGATCTTTGAATTTTCTGCATTCACTATCAATTTTTCGCTTCTTTTCCATACTACTAATTCACACACAAAGGCAACAATTCAAATCAAAATACTGTTATAAAGATGTCTTAAACTTAAACACGCACAAACACGTTTTAAGGAGGTATGCAATATTTTATTTAACAACAGTGTCATAGGAACTGACTTGTGGTTGCGCCACTAGCCTTCTTATATATTCCAATTACTGCCATCTAGAAATGAGTGGAAGACACCAGAACTTTCTCGATCCAACGAGATTATTCTGTACGTGCTATTAGCGCCATCTGTTAGCGATAGAAGGTACTACCTATTTCCGCTTGTGTCCACCAGATGTCGTGTCACGTTACTCCTCATGGCTCGTACTCTACGACTAATCTAGAAATTATAGATAATGACAGGAAAATTAATAATATGCAGTGTTGCCGTTTTGCGGACTTTAGTCCGATTTGCAGCCTTTTTTAAACGTTGTGTACTTTTTCGGACTTTTTTTTTCATCAGTGGACTATTTCACTTCTTACCACCGGCAACAATGATAATATGGTTTTGGCCCTCGGAACTTACTGGAGTAATCAGTATGGCCCTAAGGCTGGAAAGTTTGGTGACCCCTGTTCTAGAATATTAAAAAAAGCGGTCAAAGTTTTTTTTTCTTCTATATTTTGAGAGTATCTCATTAATTTATTGATATTTTTTAATAAAATGGTTTGTTAATAACATTTCTTTTTTAAAATGAGACCTTAGCAAGTGTTCAATGATCCCAGAAAATTTCCTTTACCATCTTTCTTGCGTTTTGATAAAAAATTGTTTTGCCCATCTGCATTTTTAGCCGTTTCCGAAGTTCTGGAAAATCTGTATGTTGTGGATTTTTCGACGACCGTTTTTGCGAAAAATATTGGTGTTGCAAAAAAAATGGTTGGGATCATTTTTGTAGATTTCGAGGTGATCTTCATTTTATGCCTGAACAAAAATTTTCTAATTCGCAGATTTGGGACTTTGGGGGGCCATTTTCAGCGGGTTCCCACGTCGGAATCGTGATAAACTTTTTCTAGCTCAAAAGCATTCGCGAAGACCTAAGAATTGTGCCACAAATGAAAACTGTACAGATTTATTTACAGCTTTGGGTACTTTCAGGTCTTCAGTTACTGGACTATATGCCCTAATTTTATTCTTTCCAGAGATCACCTTAAAGTGTTTTGATCCTGGTTAAGTCTATTAATTTTATTTGCAATTTTTTGCTGAAGCTCATTAATATTTCTATAAAGCCGTTGATAAACTAAATTTTTTAATGACCCTATAAAAATGTATTAATTGGTGTGATATTTGGATCATTCGATGGCCAATAAAGGGTTTCGTTAGGGCCAATTCTTTTGTTCAAATGCCTCTTTAAATACACTACCACTTTTTAAACGACGTGAGGTGGAACGCCATACTGCTATTAAATAATATTATTATAGATTTACACTGGTCATCTTTCCAAGAGGTCCACAATCTCGTTCTGAAAAAACCAAAGGTATTTTTGGCTTGTAAAAGAGCCACGATAAAATAGTGAACCATAATTTGATTTGCTAGCATCCCACACCATATATAGGGTGATTCATGAGGAAATGTCAATACTTCAGGTACGTAGTCACGGTCCTAAAATAATCATAAAAGGCCTTCGTTTTCGAAATACAGGGTGTTAAAATTTGTATTTATTTTTTTTATTTTTTAAATAAAATCTATAATAACGTAAATATTGGAGTAAAAATTGGTATCCGGGGGTTTTTTGGTATGACGGATTCGAATCTAATTATCTTATTACGGCTCTTACTTGTAGGGGGAGGCACCTATACGTCTTTTTACTATTTTGAACAATCACAACTTTTTGGTACGGCCCTGTATTACATTTTTAAGTAAATTAAATAATTGTTTAGTCATTTTTACGTCAAAAAGGTATACCTGTTAAAAGTTAATATGAGCAACCGTTTTCGACATATTTGGATCAAAAAAAATTACGACGCATCTGATTTCATTATAGCAAAATTAAAATATATATATATATATATATATATATATATATATATATATATATATATATATATATATATATATATATATATATATATATATATATATATATATATATATATATATATATATATATATATATATATATATATATATATATATATATATATATATTGCCACAATTCGAGTGCATGCGTGGAGATTTTCTCGGAAACCGTAAGAGATACAAAGTCGGTTAAATTATGGCAAAGTTATGTATTTGCGTAACTAACCATGTCCACTTTAGAAAGTTTCAAAATTCCGAGTACTTTCAGAAATATCTGGGATAAACCGAACTTTGCCGACACATGGCCACTTTTTAAGCTCTGCAAAACAACGTTGAGAGATTTTTCGTACCACGTTTCGTTTCTGTCACTGGGGATTTGGGGACCTTTGAGGATGATTTTGGGGTGGTTGGGGTCGTTTTCGGGTCTTGTGCCCTGGAAGACCTTTGATCAGCGTGTTAAGAACTATCACTATGCAAAGTTTGAAAACAATTGGCCAAAATTCATTTTCCATAAAAAAATGCAAGATCCTTTAAAGTGCGTTTATCTCGAGAACGGCTGCTCCTAGAGACTTAAATAAAGTATACCTTATTGATGCAGATGGATTTATAATAACCTATTTTTTAATAAACAGGTCAATATTCTAAGCTTAAAAAAAGTTACGACATCTCAAACAAGTGAGGTAGGCCGTAGCTGGCGCCCTCTAGTAGCAACATCAAAAGCGTGGACAAATTTAAATTTCTCGCCTCAAAAACCCCCATATCTCAAATTTTGTACCGCTAGATCATTTGGTTAAAGAATTATTAAGAAAAAACGAAAGCAAAATTAAAAGTTAAACACCCTGTATCTTTGTTATTATCAACTTTCGGATAAGGCAAGTTTACGTGAATTGTATTATTTTGACCTAAGGAATCTGCTAGGTTTTAAAATTTTTAAAAATTCCACCATTTACTTCTAACCACATGTCAGCTCTGTGGTGAACACCCTGTATCTCGGAAATGAAGGCATTGCAGGCCCATATTTGTATAGACTTTTATGTTTATTTACGTACCTGAAGTATTGACATTTCCTCATGAATCACCCTGTATAAAGTAACCTCCTACCTTAAAACTTGATGATTATTTCATATTCATGAGGGTTAGCTGTTGCCCAGTAATTTGTATTACTCCGGTTGTATACCCCTGATGTAAATGATGCTTTATCAGCCCATATGATGTTATTATACAAATTGTTGTGCTCGTCTTAATCTTTCATTAGCATGGAAGGCACAAAACCTAAGTTATTTTTCTTCTTGTATTAGATACTAAACGAAAAGGATATTGTGTGGTTGGATGCTAAATATTTTCCGAGTCCTTTTAATTGTTCCTTAACTGATCCTTCGGAGCCCTGAGCTCATCGAATTTATCGTAAAATATTGAACAATGGTTCGGTTTCTTATATATTGTCTTCTTATATTTTTTATCTTTTAATGGTTTCGTTTCTTTAAATAAACTCCTAGTTCTAAATTAATCTTAAATCCGTCTCTAGAGACTCTCCAAAAATCTTCTTTGTGTTTCTTGAGCATAATCTCCACTTTTGTAATGTAATTTAACAATGCGTTCTTCTAATGAATATTTCATTTTTTACCGTAAATTTATTACTTACGCATGAAAAATATAAACAATTTTAAAACTTGATTTTGTAGTTGTTGGAATGATACTAGCAACAAAGGGTGAACAGGTATGGAATAGGTACAGGAACATTCTGATAGGTGTACATGACACGGTAGACGAACATTTTTTTGATTTAAATGTGCCGAAAATAAACGTTTTTGAATTAACAATGTATCATTTTAGAATTTAGATTAAAAGATATAAGATAAATCAGATAATCACATCAAAAATATAGCATCGCGTTTAAAAAAATACAATAATGACCCCTAGCAGTTTTATTTAATGTTCAGTGGTTTTTCAATCATCATTTTCCGATTCGATTGAAAAAATTATAAAAGATGACTATTTTAGTTTTTTTTTGTAAAAGTACAGGTAAAGTCAAAAAAGCGTCCTGTCTATTACTTGTTGATATCCCTGTATAATTAAAAATATATTTAAAATAAGCTCGTTAACTTTTTATATACCAAACTGAACTTTAAGAAGAAAGAAGTGATAACAGAATATACCACTGACTTTGCATTGAAGTAACTTGTGAAATATTACGTATTGGTTATTAAATGCATATTACAGTTTTTCTTTTATACAGAACCTTCCAAGCTATCCTCTTGGGGTCCACTTTACGTAGCTGTTAGTATGTTTTTTTCTTCTTATATCCTGGAGTTCTGCATATTCTCGTATTCAGAACAGTCGAACAATTGGATTCTTATATCTGCATACTCCTATGGTTTTGACCTAGCACTGTCTAATAAGAACTA
Organism: Listronotus oregonensis; assembly: GCA_019359885.1. NCBI lineage: Eukaryota > Metazoa > Arthropoda > Insecta > Coleoptera > Curculionidae > Listronotus > Listronotus oregonensis. Next base: position 24,407 of record JAHBCN010009779.1, read on the forward strand.
ATTTTTAAAAGACTTGGCTGTTAAAATATTGTTCATTTTTTTAGCTTTGCACTTTAGAGTATGGCAGGTTCTCTAACCACAGCTTTTACCTATGACTCGATGGCACCGCTTTTTAAACTGCAATTTTAACTCTTATTCCTTGATCTTTATTTATGGGCTATTTTTTAGGCTGTATTTATATTATATAATAAATTATAACGTAAGTAACTTATCCCTTTGTGTCCTTTCTGGAATTCTTTTTTTTTAAGTATTTGTGGAACCGTAAAAATACGAAACGGAGATACCTCCCTTGATCTTTAAGATCATTTTACAGCTTACAATAATTTGACTCCCGTTTTTTAACCCTGCCAAGTATATAAATGGCTTTTGCAGTCGTTTTTCTAAAAGCTCCCATAGCACTTAGACAGGCCAGCCTTTAGACACAATTTTATAAAATGATATTTTTATGACCATTTAACCAAAAATTTAACTTTCTAACAGTTGATCTAGGCAAAACTTGTAGAATTTATTTTAAATATTTGCAGAAAACCCATTATTGTAAAATATTTTTGTGTTGGTATTATATTTTGTTTTAGACAGCTTATTAAGGCTATTTATTTATTCGTTTTTACAACAAAATAATAATTGAAAAGGCTATATTCAAACTTTTGTATTTATTTGACGTTACTGCAAATTAAACTACACTGAAAAATTAATGCAATAAAAGGCTTTTTCAAATCTTTTTTTAACATCTATATATAAACTTTTTAGTGTACTTATTCTAACTTAATTCAATCGCAGTTAAAACTTTTATTTTAAAAGTTTTTTTAAAACCTCATGCGAACAAACATTTCACTAAATTAAATCTCATAAAAACGTGTCCAATTCTATGTTTTTAAAACTAAGTAATTGAATAGAACTTCTAAAATAAACTGGTGGTGTTTTTCTTTTTGCTTTTTTCGACTTTGTCCAATGCAGACTTCTCGTCGTCAGCTTTAATGCAAGTTTAATGGAAATTCAAAACCAACTTTCCTGTACAATTAATCAATTATTTAAAGCAAATGAAAAGAAAATCTTCAAAAATAAAGTTTGTAATTATTTTCTGTTGAAAAAAATATCTATTTTAGTATTTTAATTTAAAATTAATGATAAAATAACCTTCTTTTTGTGAAATGTTACGGTTTACCAACTAAACCCTACCTGGCTTTAGCAGTTTAAACACATTGTAACACTTTACGATACTTTATTCACAACTTTAATACTTTACGCTTTTCGATCTTAACTTTATCACTTACATAATATCGTCGGGTGCAGCCTATATATACCTAAACTACCAGTTCTATACAAATCTAGAACAATATTTATATACCGTCCTATAAAGTACTAGAACATAGCTAGAATGCACCCTCTTAAATCTGATCCGTCCCGATTAGCTACATCGCCTGATACTTAGTCAGTCTTGAGGATAACTTACTTGTTGAGCTATACAACCAACTGAGTCAATATCCTTAGCTGTAGTTCGTTTAATACATATAAAAATTCCAGTTATTTCGCCTTCTTAGAAATCTTCTCCGTATCTATAACAATTACTTTTCTAACCAAAGTAGGGATTTACGCAGTCAGGATTGGAACAATGACCTAAACAATTTACTCTGTATATTGATTAGGCTAACCTGTACCACACATCTCACTGCTTTACTGTCTCGTCTCGATTACAACGTATTGTAATCGAGTCTGCTCTACTTCTTTGGCCTTTTGGATTCAGTCTTGCATTTGATTTAGCTCCTTCTGTCTGCAGCTACCCCCTGCTCCTCTTGTTTTTTATGTCTTCCAGTTTCTTCATCTTATTTAAAAAAGTTTTGTTTTGAAAAGTTAGTCCATAACTTGTTTTTTTTTGCTTACCAAAAACACGTAACCTCGTTAAATAGTTCCTCTACAATCTTATTTAATAAAAAACTAATTATCTTCTTTTCTAAATTGTCTTTAATAATAGAATAGGCAAAATACTTTAGAGGAAGACATTTAACAGATATCTATGCGTGCTTTAGTTTTGGCAAATTATTTTAAAAACCTCCTTAAGGTCTAGTTTTTAGAAAATAGGAGCAAAATAGTATATTTCATTACCAGTACGGAAATGATTTTTCCGTGCGCGCGTGACATTTATTTTTATTTTTAAAACAATAAAACAAATTAACAAAAAAAATTACAAGCTAATTAAATCTAAGAAAATTAATTTTGGACGGAACCGTTATGATTAATGGTTATATGTATTGTACAATTCGCATTATTGTTGAAGCTCAATCCCTTTTGTTTTTCTTTTTGTTGAACTAAGGATGTTGAAGCGGAGTGTTCGTGTATGTTTTGGTTCTCTTGATTGACTGTTACAGATTTTGTAGTTTCCAAGTTACAAGGCCTAAGCAACTTTTGGAATACTTCAATTTTTCTTATGAACTCCTCTATATATCCTTCTGCTACATTGAAAGAAAGCCATCCTCCGTGTCTTTTCAAAGTGAGCAAATCACCGCCGCTTTCTACCAACATGGTAGCCGAAGAACGCCTTAGCCCATGTCCGGTATATTCTTCGTGATTTTTTAGTTTTAAGTATTTTGCAACACGTTTTGGAATACCACTGATAGTATGGCACCCAACATGTTGATCGTAACATCTTTGGTTTCGGTATGCAACAAATAATCTTCTACTCTCCATATTTTTAGGGCGGAGATCTGCGTATTTATGGTAAAGTGTACAGGGATTGAATAATTTTCATTGGTAATGGTAAAACTTCTTGACCTGTGAGTTTTTCCATCTCATAAGAACACGACAAGGAAACGCCCATTATCTTCCACATCGTCTAAAACTCAAACGTATTAAATCATCTCTGCGGCATGCGCCGAAGATGCCGAACACTAAAACTACTTTTGCTAGTAGATATTGTCCATCTGAAGCTTCACATAAAAATTTGGTTACTCGTTCTGATGCTAAGAAACTTGGATTTCTTTGTTACATATCCTACAGCTTGTCGTTTCAAAAAAGCGATAGTTTTTGGATATTGGTTGTGAGTATTATCTTTTATTGCCAAACAACTCTTTAACATGGAGGATCTACTCCATAAGGTGGATGACTTCATAGATTTGGCTTTTTCAGAAAAATAAACTAAGAGAATATCGTCACTCACAATTTTGATTCTTTTCTGAGTCCGCCATTCGGTAAAAATGTGATATTCATGTTCATATCTCAACCTGGATTTCACTGGTAATAAATCTGCACTCACTTTTGCCGCTTGTTGTAATATAATATCTCTGAATTAATTTTTTGAAAATGGCATAAATTTCACTGGCAGAAAATAAAGTATGTCATTAATAAATAAATCGTTGTTATGAACAGTTTCCATGGATGGATTTTTGTATAAGCGCACGGAAAGATGGATCGGAAAAAAAAATTCCGTGCGCTGTTCTGAAAATGTCATATTTACTGTATTTTATACACAGTTGAAAATGTAGTATTTTCAGGTAAGTATAATAAAAAGCCTTTTCTAACCTTTGTCCCCAAATGTTTTTTTAACACCATTACTTTAAATTCAGCTTTGATGAATATTTCAACCAACTTGTCTGCTAATTAACTATTAGTTTAGCCGTCTCCAGAGACTAATCTGCAAGTCCTGGCTAAATCCCTTTGATTTTATAGAACGTAAAAATTGTAACATTTAAAAGTAAAATGGATTATGTAACAGTCAGGGAGCTTTTTGGTTGTAATCTTTATATCAATAGTTATATAGGTTTAAATTATGTGAAATCAGCTGGTTCATGCGGGTTCTGTAGTTGCAGCCTTTAAGAAACAAACACAAATTAAAGCTATACATACGAGTCTATGTCTGCGACGCATCGGTAAGGGGAAGCACTAACTTTTAAAACATGGTCCAATCATGGGCGTGCTATTATTTTAAATAATGCGATAAAAATGATAAATTCTTTAATAATTGCATTTTATGTTTTAAGGTAGGTAACTATTTATATGAAGGTTTCCAAAATTACTTTTTACAAGATGCCATTTCAGCATTTAGAAAATAGCTTCATGATTAATTATTTTAGCTTATATATTTTTTAGCTTAGAGACATGAATTATAGTTTTGCGACAAAACAAAAAAAAACAAAAAATCATTAACTACTTAGTTCATCATCCTCAACCTCTTCATCTTCATTATCCGTATCACTGTCATCGGTATCAGTCCCAACCTGTATTATAATGTGTTCAATCTCCTCCATCATATAATCATTTTCCCAAAACCTATTTTTTATGTCGATGACATGTCGGCAAAACTTTTTCCAATGGGCTGCTGTCACTGAGGCAATTACTTCATCCAAAAGCTTTCTTAATTTAGAGATGCTAAAGTCCCCTGATGTATTGCGGTCTCTAATGAATTGCTTAATTTGAGCCCAAGTCATCTCAATAGGGTTTAATTTGCACATATAGGGGGATGTTCTTAAAGGAGTGTGACCGTATTGCGTGATTATGTTGTCGAACACTTAATTTTTTTCATTACTGAGAGGTTTTTGACGCTGGATTGGTTCAAACAGCAACAATTTAAACTTCCTAGATGCCGAATCATGATTTACCTTACAAATATTAGTAGTACCTACTATACATACTCGTATAAGGCTAGTAAAGACGGTAACCGAAGTTATAAACCACCTTTCTTAGAAAGCCAAGCAACCATATCCTTTTTTAGATTTAGTGGGAACTTTATCTTCCGAGACAGACCCTTTGTAGCTTTCGCTTTAGTGGCAAATAAAATGCATTCTTATGTGATTCTTCTTCATACCCTATAAACATTGGCAATCACTTCACGGGTTTGACTGTGAAGGGTGTTACCTGGAGTATATTTATTCATTATCAGTGTCAGTATTGTCACTTATAAAGTTTAAAATAACACCCTAAAACACGACACAATGAACACTTTTTTATAAAACACAATAACTCTTGCCCCTTGTATCACTACGCAACTGACTTTTACATCAAGCATCGCGCAGCTATGAGCAAGCGATCATTTATTCTTGTGACGCGTCTCAACCTATCAAATTAGCGCTAGCCACCAAAAATGATAATAAATATTAAGGAATAAAAAATTTCTGCCAATGTACGTTTTAAATATGGGTAAAAGGCTTTATTTAAGACGGAAACGGACGAATTCGGCGCTCATTAAACGACGACTGTTTCGATATCAAAAAGATGCTAATCGGTTACAAGCACATTTAAGGTTTTGATACCAAAAAATACTTGTTTCTACTTGCGTGCGCAAAGTACTTACTTTGCGCACGCAAATGAGTGCGTAAAGTTTAACTCCGCACGGAAACTCTTTGCGCACGCATTTTCGTTCTGCATATTTGCCGTATTTATGGTCGATTTTTTAATGTATTAATAACTTATGAATGAAATAATATTTAAAAAAGGGTTCTACATATTCTTTTATTGTGCTTTATTGAATTTTAGATACATTTGGCGCTGAGTAAATATCCCATATCAATTTTCTTTATTATAATTTTAATATTTTTCCAAGCACCATGTATTTCATAGACACCATGCTAAACAATAAAAAAAATTTCTTGTTGCTGCAGCAACCAAGTACACACATTTTCTAATGTCACAGAAGCATCAGAAAATTCGGTAAAAAGTTAAAAATAAATTTTTAAGAATGGAGGAAGAATTGCCAGACGATGCCGATGTTTTAAAAGCCGCAAGTTTGGCCAACTTAGAGCTCCTGCCGGCAAAATCAAAAGAAAAGTACGAGAAACAGTATAATTCATTTGAAACATGGTGTGAAGAAAAAGGCGTTAGAACTTTGAAGAGGAGGTACTTTTAGCCTATTTTCTCAAATTAAGCAAGAATTTAGTCCAAATACTTTATGGTCGAAATACTCCATGCTGAAAAGTGTTTTAAAGATCAAGAAAAATGTAGATATCGGCAAGTTTTATAAGTTAGCAGCATTTATTAAGAAACAAAATGTAGGCTTTTTTCAAAAGAAGAAATATCTACATTTATTAATGAAACACCTGATAAAATATATCTTTTGATAAAAATTGCGACTATTTTCGGACTTGCTGGCACCTGCAGACGAGAAGAACTCGCAAAAATGAAAACATCCGACATCGAGGACAAAGGCAACCTAATTGTTGTGAAGATTCCAGACGCAAAAAACTATACCTCACGTACTTTCGTCCTGTCTGAAGAGATCAACGACGGAAAGTATTTGTTCTTATATCGGAAGTATACAGCATTACGGCCACCGACAACACATCAACGGTTTTTCGTATATTTCAAAAGGGGAATTTGCACACAACAATGCGTTGGGATCAATACATTTGGAAAGATGCCTTCTGAGATAGCAGCATTTTTAAAGTTGCCGAATCCAGAGCTATATACCAGCCACAGCTTCCGGCGATCTTCTGCAACGTTACTTGCAAATTCCGGAAAAGGACTCATAGATATAAAGCGGTTAGGCGGTTGGAAATCGACAACGGTAGCCGAGGGATACATTGAAGAATCAACAGGCTACAAAAAGGAATTAAGGAAAAAAAATTTAAACTGCAACAAGCCAAAAACTTTCAAGAAGCCAGATGAAATGTCCTGTTCCACAGACGCTGTTCAATCAGCTAAAACACAAGATTTCGTCTTAACATCGAGCAGCGAACCATCATCAACGTTCCTAAGAAATCATTTGAAATCGGCCATAAACCTTCAACATGCAACTAATTGTACTTTTAACATTAATATTGTTAATAATAATTAATAATATTTTTTTTGTATAATCAGTTAAAATAAAAATTTAATTATTTACTTTGGATTTTTAATTTTTACAGAAATATTCGTATATGTCTAATAATCATATTCTTTAATAAAACGCTTGTAGAAAAAGTATTCGCAAGTAGAAAAAGTATTGTTCCTAATACTTGCGGAAATAACTATTAATTTTAAGACCTTTTTAATGTATTTTTCAAATCGATTAGTCGTACTTTAGAAGATATCCGGGGTCATTTATTTTATATAATATTTTTTTAGTGGAAATTTATAGATTTCAACTTATGTAATATCTATTTAGTAAAGAAAATTGAAGATCTTTTTATTTTTAAAATATTAAAAAAATATATTTTAAAATAAGGTGTTCCTAGGAATACTGATAATAAATATGATATTTTAAAATGATTAATTAATCAATTTTTCTAATATAAACTCAGTTTGCTATAAATACTATTGTTTCATCTTTCGGTATTAATTTATATAAAGCGAATGATTGATTTTAAGTTCTACGCTAAACTGGTACAAATTCCCTTTTTTTTCTTTTTTTTCCACTCTCCAATACAGACGTCCCGTCAGCTCAAATGCAGGTTTAATGGAATTTCAAAACCAATTTTGCTTTCAAATTAATCAATTTGCTAAAACTCTAAAAGAAACAAAAACCTGCAAACAAAAAGTTGTTTTCTGTGTGCAGAGTGATGAACTGTAGCATTTAAGAATGATTAACTAAACATAACTTAACGTACAAAGCTAAATGACAGCATAGCCCTAAATAATTTTATAAATTTGAAAATTCATATTACTATATTAATAACACTAACCAGGACGTGTATTTTATAAATCTTAGACATAATGTTACAATATTTTAGGCAAATTTATTTTTTTATACGTAAAAACAGCTGTGTTTCACTAGTTAAAGCAAAAAAATAAAATAATTAATTATCTTTCGTTAATTTGGCTTAGGAAAACTCATTTTTTGTTTATATATTATTGTTTTATATTTTTATTCAATTTTTATACATACGATTTATTTTTTAAATAATTAAATATAATTAAATCAGATCATGTTTTAGAAGTTGTCTGAGGATGAGACCTCATTTGCCTTGAAAATTATCAGGCACACTTTAAATGGGTTTTTGTGACTGGTAAAATTTAACCAAATTTTAATATGTTATTAAGGACCATAAAAGAAGCAATTTTTATCATTGCACCAAATCGCTAAACCTACAGAGTGCGCCGCTAGAGCTAGGTACAATTTGTAACCTGCTAATTAAAAAAATAATGGTTTGCCTAAGTATTACTGTAATAGTAAATAGTGCTAAAACTTTTTATAATTACTGTGTATATTAACTTATTTAACTTATAAAGTGCTCTTAGGTAAAATAAAAATACAGGGTTAATTAGAAAACCAATTGTTTAACGCCATATGACTAATAATAATAAATAACAGGTATCCTAAATAAGTAATCTGTAATATTACTATTGGACAATAACAAATTAAGCCAAAATAACTGTACACAAGTAAAGATTTTAAATAATCTTTTAACTGCAGATTATACAGGGTACCACAAGTACAATACAGAAAAATAAATTATACCTATTTTTAAGTTTGGCTTACGTTTATAAAACGATTCAATTAGAAAATAAAAAGATTCGATAAAAAATGTAAAACTTTTTGTTATTGGGTAAACCCCTTTTTCATAAGGGAGGGGGGGGCCAGGTATTTCTTGAGTATAACCAAGGCATTTATTTTGGCAATATTTTATGGCAGTGTTGAAAACCGTTTTTACCGGGGTTTTGAAAAAGTTGTTTTAGAGAATATAACATGTCGCTCAAATATTTGTCATTAGATGCAAAACAGGTTGTAAAAATTTTATGAAACTTTTAAACAGTAAGGTCTAATTAAACAAGAACTTTAAAAAAAATGTTACTTAAAAAACCCAAATATCAAGGGGTATTATTTTTAGTGAAAATTGAAAAAGGAAAAAAAAAAGGGTTTTCAATCTCACCGTATAGAAAATATGATCGGACCTAATAAGAAGGAAAAAATTTTTGTCTTTATGAAAGCGGAGTTATTCCCACCTTGGATAAACTGAAAAAACAGAGAAGAGAAACCAATATAAATATTAGCCGTGCCACCCTTTTAAATTGTTTGAAAAAAGGGATTTAAATACCGCAAAATAACAAAAAAAGAAAATCGCACAATTACGCACTTGGAGATTTAATTACCTTCAGGAAATTAAATGATATAAGATAGAAAACAGATCCAAATTTCCTTATGAAAATGGTTTGATACACAGACACAGTATCCAAAAGGTGGGTTGGTTCCCGTCAAAAATGTCAGAGGCACCTTCAAATAAAAGGGAAAAAGCATTACCATAATACACGCTGGTTAGAAGACGGATTTGTCCAAACTGCTTGTGTTGTTGCAAAGAATATTGGTTCTAGCCTTTTATTATCATGAGGATACGTGCAGAATTTTTGAAAACTGGTTTCAAAATATCTTTTAAAAAAAATTTTTAAACAACAGTGTTATTTCAGGATAACGCAAGCTACCACGCCGTCTGCTAAAAAAGCACAGTTCACAAGTTTAAAAAATGAAACCGGAAATTTTTTTTGAAAAATTTATTTTGAATTGTTTCAAACGCATCTTTTAAACCCAAATTCATATGCAATTAAAAACAAAATTATATGTATGTTTGATAATTTGCCCTTTTTAAAAAA
>JAHBCN010009780.1:0-33913 GCA_019359885.1 Listronotus oregonensis
TTCTTAAATAACGATATTATCCCGTTTAAACCCATTTATAATATTTTTTTACCACCAATATTTCATAATATATTTTTATTATTGGCCCGTCTTAAAAGCAAATTTTTATTTTTAAATAATAATATTCCAATTTACCCTGACAACGAATTACGGTGATACATTTGACAACATATATTCGTCTGTGACATTGCTTTGAAGCATATGTACCTTCTGGCTACCCCACTTTTACTCTATCTTGTTTGCCCTTATGTCACGATTGCTGATCCGAGGTGCCGGTAGTCGATAGAATGACCTTAAGTAAAAAATGAAGTATAAATAAAAAAACTAAATTCCTATTAAATTAATTCCAAAATTTACATTAATACTGTATATTTTACCATTAATTAAAATACCAATTTCGTAATTGCCAAGAAGTTTCACACCTTTTTTTAAATAGCAATCCACAAGTGTATATTCCATTTGAAGAAGAATTCAAGTATTTATTATATTATCTGATGTTATTTTGCAATTTAAAAAAAAAAACATATTTATTAGTTTAACTTAAGTGCATACATATTTTTACATTACGTTAATTGGCATTACCCGAAAAGGAATATTATTACTCTTATAAAGAGTAATATTTTATTAAATTACTAAATAAGACGACAATTAGCTAATGCCAATGTAGGGGAGGCAGGGGTTACAATTAACAAAAATTGGGTTTTTAGTTGAAGCTTCGAGGTGTTTTAACATTTAGAAATGATTTTTATGATATGTGATATTTCAACTATTTTAGTATGATATTATAATTATAAGTTAAGAGTATTGTCTTTAACAGATCAATTTATTTGAGAAAAGTCAATTGTTAATTCTTACCTCGTGCTTAGGACTAGAGTTAACAGCAATGGGGTAAATATTAACAGATGGAACAACAATTAACCCTATGTGTTATGCCAACTGACAAAAACCAAAAATATCCCAATTTAAATAAAAACTAAGAACTCGTTAAACTATTTTGGAAAAGTAAAGTTTCTTTGTTCATTTTTTCCTAACATTTATCAGGCTTATACCTATCATCAATAATTTTTATGCTAAGAATTAAGCGATTCTACACACTATATGTCTACTTTATATCTATACAACATCACATGAAGAAAATGGCACATTTTTGCATTAATCATGCAGTTTTATATATATAATATAATTAATTCAATTGCCCAGTTTTATATTTTTAATTTTTTAATAATAAGTATATAATTGTAAAAAAGACTTAATCTACTGACAATCCTCCCGACTTCGAGAATTTCCTCTTTTGTTCAAAATTAACACCTTCAAATATTCGTTTTAGTTCAGCTTTATTCCTGATGATATCATTTATTTGGGATTTTCCAACCGCAAACTTCTTAGCCAGTGTTTGCGAACCCAAAGCGTACTTTTCGCTTTCCGCGATAACATCAATTTTTTCCTTTAGTGACAAACCTTTTCGTTTTAGGGACATGATTAAACACTTTTCGATTCCGAACACGATAACGTTATTCTTATCGATTTAAAACACAACTAAAAATATAATGTGAAAATAATCCCCCTATAGCCAATTATGCTATTTAAACCTGGCCATAAATATTATTGTTGGATATTTTCACCTTCAAAATTTGCAGAATACAATCATAAAATAATAAAACTTAAATTAGCCCAAAGAAATTCCGGCCAATATAAAAAGGTTGATTTACCTGAAATAGGTTATAAAAATTAATTATCTAAGGGTATTTATATACGGAATTTCCTATAAAGTAGATTTTTGTTAGCTTGAAAGTGGCCGATATAAAAGGGTGTCCGTTAACACAAGTTTTACTGTATCATCAACGATTACTATAACAAAAGAGTATTATATCGATTCGTAGTTCTAAATTGATTCATAATTTAGGCAAGTGTATGATGTCGTGTCAACTTTGATACACCCAAATTGGGCTCATTGCTTGCAAGAGTTACATTAAATCCAGTAACTACCTAATACCTATATCTTTATTATAAGAGGTACTACAAACAGTCCCCGCATTTATCTAATATCCGTTGTTTTATTGTGAAAATTTTTTCTCGTCTTCGACTGGGGATAATTTTCACAACAAAAACATTCGTGACCTTAAAAAAAAATTATCGGTAATAATTTTAACACTGGGGGTATGACAAGTGAAAATTTTATACAAGTCATTTTCAACCAATCAGATGCTTTATTTCGACATTGTTACTATGATAACCGGCAAATTTTCTGAAAATTTTTCATCTACATGAGCATGTAGACGTAAAATTAATAAGTGGAAATTTCCCGGCACATGACAACTATCATATAATTAGGAAATAATAATATTTTTTTATGCAATATTTATTTTTAATATATATGGGGGAGGCCCATCGTATCGTATAGGGGATTTTTTTACTTTCCCCGTGCCCTAGTAAAATTTAAAAAATATATGAGATAAATTATTACATAAAGTTAATTGATTTCATACAACTTTTTAAAAGGTATTAGGAAATTGTCAATATTGACTAAAAAAATGAAAGTGAATACGTTTGTACTGCGCAAGACTTTTTTCTGATTTTTCCTGTACCCTAGTAAAATGAAAAATATAATATTAGATAAATTATTATATAAAATTAATTGATTTTATACAATTTTCTTTCTAGGTTTTAGGGAAATGTTAATATTGACTAAAAATGAAAGTGAATACGTTCGTATTTTTGGAGATATTTTTTTTATTTTCTCCGTGTCGTAGTAAAGTAAAATATAAAATATCAGATACATTTTTATATAAAATTGATTGTTATTATACAATTTTCTAACTAGGTTTTAGGGAAACGTCAATATTGATTAAAAATGAAAGTGGACGTTCGTATTGCGGGAGATTTTTTTTACTTTTCCCGTGCCGTAGTTAAATAAAACTTATAATATTAGATACATTATTATATAAAAATAATTGATTTCATATAATTTTCCTACTAGGTTTCAGGAAAAGGTTAATATTCACTACAAACAAAGTTGATATACAGCAAGAAATATATAACTATACATATACATATGTTTTCTTTTTAAATATAATTCCGGTAAAACATTTTCTTACCGAATTCCCCACGTGCTTAAATTAATTAGGGGAAATTTGTTTTTGCAATAATTCATGCTCTAGGGAGATTATATGTGAAAATTTAGAAGTTCTCATCAGATTTTGATCTATTAATAACTTTTATCTACAACCGTGCGGTAGCTAAGGTTACAAACACTATTTTAAGTGTGGTAAGTGTCACTTTACAGCACTAGTGTGGTAACTGTTACTTTACCAACTGTGCGGGAAGATCATTTGTACTAAGGACTTTTCAAAAATCGTTAATTTAAACATCGTTTAACAATTATTACTTCCACGTAAATTACTTAACATACAGATAATACACTTAAAAGTTAAACGTAATAGTCGAGTTCTCATCATTTCCTATATTTACGACTGCCGATTGAAATGGCTTTCTTGCGGTGGTGCCATTTTGACAATGGCTACACTGATTGATAACTGGTAGTTTAATCAATTTTATGTAAAATTGGGATAAACGTCAAAGAAAAATTATTATCCCAAAAAACCTTATGGTTGTAGATAAAATACTATACATAACTTGAGTGGTAAACGGTTTTAGCGCACTTAAGTGAATGCGAAACTCGCCTTTGGCTCGTTTTGCAAACTTCACTTTGCGTGCGCTAAAAATCTACTTACCACACTTGTTATGTAATACACTATTACAGTATTGAGTTTGGTAAAAAAGTTTTACCGGACCAGTCCGGTATTTTTTTTACCGAACTCAGTACTGTAAAAGTTCATTTTTCGGACTAAAACCAAGTATCTTAAAGTGCGTTTTACAGTACAATATGAAATAAAAGTCATTACGTTGGCGTTAAAACACTGGTTCAATTTATTTCAGTACTTATTTTATTTTTTTGCCAATAATGCGAGATACAAGTTTAAATAGCCGTTTTATTTATTCGTTTCACCTAGTTTTCGTACAATATGTCTTGTAATTTAATTTCAAAATAGGCATTATTTTTATCTCTGTCAGGCATTTGCCTCGAAATTGATACCATTTATGTAAATAAATTATAATTAATTCTCAGATTTTCATGCTTATCTGCTGTTTGCACCTACATATTTTGAAAATTACAAAAAAATAAATGTTTGTAAAATTAAGTGAAGGTTAACCAGTGCAACATATGTATTTACTTAGCTGTTTTTTTATTTAAACAATTAAATATTTAGTACAGTTTACTGAGCACAATAGAAATTGTTTTGGTACTTAAGATTTAATAGTAACCAATCAGTACCATCTTTTAAGAAGTGGTGAAAAAGACATAAAAAACCAGAATCTATACAAAAGTTAGAGTCTTTCCTTTCCGGTATGCAAAAATAGTTATTTTTACTATTATAATGAATAATTTGAATTTCATTGTAATTGAATTAATTAATAATATTGCTTTATTGTCATAGAATAGTATACATCTTTTTAAAAAAAGCAGTATAAAATAAATGTAAAATAATAACAAAGAATATGATATTAGGAGGAAAAAGGGCAATATAATGTTTCTATGCAATTAATATATTCTAAATAATCTTCAGTATTCAGACAATATAAATAAGCCTTTTCTAACAATAAGTTTTTAACAGACAATTTGAATTTTTGAAAAATATTTTTAATATTAGTGGTAAATGACCAGACATTTTTTTAAAGTCATAATTAAATGATTTTTTATTAAAGTAAAATGGATTTGGAAGGTAATGTTTAGAATATTGTTTAGTATTGTGCAAAGAATTTTTAATAATAATAAACCAATATTTTTATATATTAAAGATAATATTTCTAATATATAGATAGAAGTTAGTGGACCTAGCTTTAAAAATATATCGAACTGATGTTTTTTGCAGTAAAAACACTGATAAGAATGTTTCCAAAAACAAATGCCATTTCTTATAATTAATTTAATTTAATTATGAGGGAGTACTCTAATAGCATAAAATTAGATGCAAGCTAACTACATAATTTTTCTATATGTTCTTTGAAATTTAGTTTAACATCGTCATAAATTCCTAAAAATTTTGTTTATTCAAAAATATGTTATTGAGCACTTATTTTAATGTTAAGATATTAGTTTAAGTTATATTAAAAGAAAGCAAGTTTGAGTTACACCATGTTTTAATTTTTAAAATATCATTTTTTCATTACATTATATTATACATTTTTTTGTGATTCCATAAAATAGTTGTTTTATCCGCAAACATCGTAAATCTTTTTTTTATATCAATTTATTTACGTTACTGTCAGTGTAACTTTTATAAAAAAATCTCAAAACAAACTTAATGGTTTTTTGTAAAGCATTTTTTGGGGAAATTTAAAAAATCTAAAAAATTGACCATTGTTTAAGAAATTCATAGTTTAAACCCTTTTACCGCACTTCAATATTACTTTTTATGTAAATAACATTTTCTTGTTAATATGCTGGACTTTACTTTTACAACCAAATATTTCAAGAATTTGATATTGTTATTATTTAAACAATAATAATAACGAATATTAATTACCTTTTTTAATTACAATTTCCTGTGCTATTCACATTGAGAATATTGAAAGCTACCAACAGGCCATTAGCTAAGTAACCTCTTTATTTTCCAAATTACCAATAATTAATAGGTATGTGTAGGCGACCGCGAAGTTTTAATTTCTTTCGCTGAAGCTTTATTTTTCACTTTCCCGCAGACGGAGGAAAAAGTGTTATCATAGCAACATAGATACAAACAACAAAACAAGCGTCAACAACTGGATAATAATTAAATTAAAAACAAAACCAAAATTCTTATTTCTTACCCAATTAAACAAATTGGTTATTATTTAATCGAACTTACCCAATAACTGCTTATCAATACGGAATGAAAAAGCTATCGGAGACGCAATAAAAAAAATTTGTTGACAGTGTCTACTGACAGCTTTATGTTACATATAATATAGCAACTATTCACCGACACCGGTCTAAGCTGCCTTGCGAACCCACTTATATTTAATAATTATTTACCATTAAAAATACATATTTTTGCAATAATTTGTCGACGTTTAAAGAAAAAAACAGCATATTTTATTTGGAGGAAACGTTACTTTTTATGGCTTGCTCTCTCACTTTGTTCGGCTGTTAAGCATGAGGGTGCCATGAAAAGAATCACTTTTCCTTTATATAAAATAATATACTATTGTTTTACAGCACAATTTATAAGAACATGGGGTTGTATTTTTATTGTTACTACGTTAAACTGACAAACAGTGTTGTCAGTCTTAACATATTTATAATCCATAAATAAAGTTGCTTGGTATAATTTAAAAAATCGTATATGCAATTCTTACTATTAAAATTTAGATTATGTGAAGATATCAACAGGCGATTAGCTAAGCAACCTCTTTACTTTTTAGGCTTGCTTTAAGGAATGCACACACTGACGCGAATTAAATCGCCGCGATAACGAAGCGAATATTTCGCGACATAGACGATAACAAAATTCGCCTCTCCTATCACATTTGCGCGAATATTTCGCCACATAGGCAGTCAAAATTCGTGTTTCCTTAACATTTAAGCAAAATTTTTACAAGATATTTTTTTCTTTTGATATATGGAAGGATGGATTCTTCAAGCTCTAAAGAAGAAGCAATACTATTATTGGCTGCTTTAGAAGATGAGAAAATTGAAAGGTAACGCATTCTAATCATTTTTTGTTAATATGCTATTTTCCCAATAAGTGCGGGAAGAAAAATTTGGTTGAAAAATGACAAAAAGCGTCTATTACTTTTTGTACTAAAGTTGGTGCATTGTTTTTTTTTTGGAAAAAAGCTGTGGACACATGGCATAAATTTGGAAAGAGAAAAAAAGCAAATTTCATACACTAATGCCACAACTGCGACTAGATGAAAAGCGTTTTTATAAATATTTTAGAATGGACATTAATTGTTTCGATGATATATTATATACCTAATAAAAGAAGACGTCAAAAAACAATATGCCAATTTACGAAAACCTATTTTAGCAGAAGAAAGACTAGCCATTACTTTAAGGTAAGTTGTATATTTTTGTTGTAAAAAAAGCTACAAGTTTGTTTTATAAGGATTTAAAAGTGTTAAATAATTAGCGGCTGAATTTTATAATCTTCATGGCTTAAATCGTATAAAATCGGATATTTTTTCAGAAACTCTATTAATATTTCAGTAAAAGCCATCTTAAATTCTCAACGAAAACGACAAAAAACGCGGCTGGTCGCGAAAGAAATAAAATCGCTGGAGTTTCGTTATCGCCAAGAGAAATTACATGCGACATGCGACATTATGTGCGACGGCGAAAATTTCGCCGTCGCACCGAATTATTCGCGTCAGTGTGTGCATTCCTTTAACTTGAATATATCGCACTCACATGGCGTAACTGTCCATTTCATGAATTGAATGTCCAGTTCCTGAAGTGGAACCAGATAGTGTAATAATATTTAATTTCACCATCTGGATAATATTTTTGTCCAGTTCATGAAATGGGTATACCATTTTTCCACTTGATGAAACGAGACGGTATTACAGCATCTAGACAGAAAAATCATCCAATTCCTGTACTGTATATTTGGCATTTATCTATTTACTGTAATACAATGCAATGATCCAACATTTTTGGTTAGTTGTGGTTAGTTTTTCCGTTTAATGTTGATCAAGAAGCGTATAAAAATTATCTTTGATATTAAACATTTTTGCTTTAGTAGTTTAATATAATGTTCAGAAATTTAAAAACCAATATGTAAGTACAAATGCCAAATATACAGAACAGCAACTGTACGTAGTCTCCCTTCTCTAAGTGGAAAAATTACATATCCATTTCATAAACTGGACATAAAAATTGTACAGATAGTGAAATAAAATATTATTACACTATCTGGTTCCACTTCACGAACTGGACATCCAGTTCACGAAATGGACAACTACGCCAAGTGGGCGCGACATATACAGGGTGGCCCACCACATTCGCCTCGGTTTTTCTACGAGAAATGAAAAGAGTTGGAAAAAACTTTTAGCACAGTCATATGTTGGTCTGTGGGAAGCATATTTTAAAATTATTTTGAAATATACAGGTGACCCAAAAAGAAGTACATATCAAAGTTATATTTTTTCTTATGGAACACCCCATATTTTTTTTATTTTTTAGATACTATAGACCAAATAAAGGTGAGTTATTGTTATAATTGCTATACCTAAAAAATGACCGTTTCTGAGAAATTTAGAAAAAATTAAAAAATACAGACCATATTTTAAAAATTGTTTACACCCTGTAACATATAAGGAGCTGCTAGTAATTAAATTTACTGTTAGCTTAAGGGTTTAAGTTAACTATTACATAAAAGTTTTACCTCAATATTATACAGAGTGGTGAAAAAAATTGCCTCAAATTTGGACATACATTTTATTAAATAACTTCCTAAAGTTAAATGGAACACCCAATATTTAGTGGCCTATTTTGACGCAGAACTAGATTCCCTTAAAATTATATTAGGTTTTTCTACCTATCTCTTCTGCTTTTTATGCTAAAGACGTTTTTATATTTGACTTATGAATAATTTATTTATCTTAAAAATGGAACACTATGTACTGTATAGGATGACGCCGTTAGAATGCCTTTGGGCATATACTTTTGATGTAAATAAACATATTTCTTGACACTCACCGATTACCAAAATCATTTCATCTTCCTTATTTTAATTAATTAAAATGTAACAATCATTCAAAACGATTATAATTTTAAACTACTCGTAGCTGAATCAATGATAATCGTTTGATTAGCAAGTGTCACTGTCAAATATTTTTGTTTGCAAATAATAATTAACGTCATCTAGGTCAAAGCCTCTATTATTGAAAATATAAATATAATCGTACCTTTGGTGATAGTCATATTGAAATGTATGTTTTTATTAACCCCATATAATATTATTTTGGGATTTAATTTACCTAAAGTCAATACATTTTCTAAGAAACAAGGGCATTTTAACATATTCGTTCCAACAATAATTAAGATAGGTGTACCTTTTACTATATTTTGATTCTTATTTTAAAGAATGCTTTAATATTTTAAAAATGGCAATAAATTGGAGTTTTTATTTTGCCTGCATTTGTTCAGATAATCTTATTTTTAAAAATTTAAACTTGTGCTTTTAGCGAATCTACGTGGCCCTTAATAAAAGTTTTAATTACAGTACAGGGTGTTCCATTTTTAAGATAAAGAAATTATTCAAGGTCAAATATAAAAAGTCTTTTGCATAAAAGCAAAGATAGGTATAGAAACCCTAATATAGTTTTAAAGGGAATCTTGTTCTGCGTCAAAATAGGCCACTAAATATAGGGTGTTCCATTTAACTTTAGGAAGTTATTTAATAAAATGTATGTCCAAACTTTGAGGGAATTTTTTTACCACTCTGTATAATATTGAGGTAAAACTTTTATGTAATAGTTAACTTAAACCCTTAAGCTAAGCAGTAAATTTAATTACGAGCAGCTCCTTATATTTTACAGGGTGTAAACAATTTTTAAAATATGGTCTGTATTTTTTAATTTCTGCTAAATTTCTCAGAAACGGTCAGTTTTAGGTATAGGAATTATAACAATAACTCACCTTTATTTGGTCTATAGTATCTAAAAAATAAAAAAATATGGGGTGTTCCATAAAAAAATATAACTTTGATATGTACTTCTTTTTTGGGTCACCCTGTATATTTCAAAATAATTTTAAAATATGCTCCCCACAGACCAACATATGACTGTGCTAAAAGTTTATTTCCAACTCTTTTAATATCTCGTAGAAAATCCGAGGCGAATGTGGTGGGCCACCCTGTATACAGCGTGATCAAAAAAGTTATCATTTAAAATCATTTAATCGATGGTAACGAATGATGAAAAATTATGAGGCATGAATACAGTATGTCACATATTTTTTTAAATGTTTTAATTTTTTCAAATTTAGTAAATGAACTTAAAACTGAATTTTAAACAGTGTTCTGTCCTGTAACTTTTTTTCCATATTTTAACTCCTAACTCCACTTTTTGACATTTTATTTCACTTTTCCACTTTTTTTCATTTTTAAATTTATCGCTATAACAGTAGTCACGTGACAAGTATTAAAATGTTTTTAGGGTTATTTGATATGCACCACTAATAGCAAGAAAATTCATTTAATTCAAACCTTTTTGACCATCCTTTACAATTATGGTATGAACATATAGATTACTATTTTAAAAAGTTGTACATGTCAACAGGCAATTAGCTAAGTAACCTCTTAATTTTCCAAATAGCCCACTAATTTTTTATTTATTAATAACGTAAAAGATTTACCTACGGGAAAATAGAGAATCTCTCAATGAATTGATTATGAGAAAAAATAAATTAAAATTTTTCGTCCAATACTTACCAGTGGTAACCCCGTCAAAAATATATGTATATCGTCACTCCGAAAGAAAAGTGATATAAGTCGAAAAATGCGATTTGTGTGCTACATGCAAAAAATTAAAGAAAATATGACGGAAAATACCCTAGAAAAGGTCCATAACTTAAGTTCCTCAAAACTGCCACTAACATGACGTCGCACAGTGGGACAAAGCGACACTGTATAGTCTGTCTCAAAGTATATCGTTATGGCTTTTGACGGACCATACCCCAATAAACCTTTAACGATTTTATTACCTATTGTTATTGGGTAAACCCATTTATTCATAAGGGGAGTGGTGGGCCAGGTATTTCTTGAGTATTAACCATTTGGCATATAAATATTTTGGCTAATATTTTAGTGGCAGTGTTGAATAACCGTTTTTACTGTGCGTTTCAAAAAAAATGTTTTACGAGAATATACCTATGTCGCGTCGAAATCATTTGTCATTAGATGCAAAACAGGTTGTGAAAAATGTGTATGAAACTTTAATCAGTAGAGGTCTAATTAAACAAGAAGCTTTAATATCATCGATAAGGGATATTATTATTAGTGAAGAATTGAACAAAAGAAAACGTAGTGATTTTCAATCTCACCGTATAGACAATGGTAATCAAGACCTAATAAGAAGGAAAATATATTGTCTTGATGAAAGCGGAGTTATTTCTACCTTGGATAAACTGAAAAAGAAGCTAGACGAAGACGAAACCAATATAAATATTAGCCGTGCCACCCTCCATACAGTTGTTTGTAAAATGGGATTTAAATACCGCAAAATAGACAAAAGACAAGTAGTAATGGAATCGCACAGATTACGCACTTGGAGATTTAATTACCTTCAAGAAATTAAAAGATATAGGTTAGAAAACAGATCCATAATTTACCTTGATGAAACATGGTTCGATACACACGACACAGTATCCAAAGGATGGGTTGATTCCAGTCAAAACTGTCAGACGAAAGCACCTTCAAATAAAGGAAAACGCATTACCATAATACACGCTGGTTCAGAAGACGGATTTGTCTCAAACTGCTTGCTGTTGTCTGCAAAGAATATTAAGGATTCTAGCTTGTATTATCATGAGGATACAAGTGCAGAACTTTTTGAAAACTGGTTTTAAAATTATCTTTTAAAAAATATTCCAAACAACAGTGTTATTGTCATGGATAACGCAAGCTACCACAGCCGTCTGCTACACAAAGCACCAGCTTTATAAAGTTCAAAAACTGAAATCCAGGAATATTTGTTAGAAAATGATATTTATTATAAATTTAGTTACAAAAAACGCATCTTTGGAGTCCAAATTCATATGCAATTAAAAAACAATATGTATGTGATATTTGGCTGAACAGGTGGGCATACTGTCTTACGGCTTCCTCCGTATCACTGTATGTTTAACCCCATAGAGCATTTGTGGAACCAAGTAAAATCAAAGATCAGAGCAGAAAATGTTACACCTACTTTAAGTCCCAGTGTTATAAATTTGATAAAAAATGTAATTACTAACATACCAGTTGAGAGCTGGAAAAATTCACTACAGCATATTATAAAAATTGAGAACTCTTACATTTCTATCCAAAACAACATACATCCTATTGAAATTAATCTCAATAATGACTTTGATAGTGAAACAGAATTAGATTTAGACATTTAGATTAAAAATGTAATTATGTTTAGATAATGCAGGTATAAATTTATTAAAACTTTGCATATATTTAATTTCTTAATGTAATTTTAAGATTATACTTACCTAAATAAACAATAAATTATAAATCTTTATATTATTAAAGTCCGTCCCTAATGTTCTGTCCTTTAATACCTACCGATCCGCAGTTTTATTGCTGTCGGCAGGTATAATCCATAAATGAAGGCAAGAGCTAACACGGTATACTTTGAGACAGACTATACCACCCAAATTACTCAACAGCTCATATAGTTTAACCGTTTAGGGTCCTTTTTTTAAAAAAAAATTCTGGTCCCGAATGTGCCTATCGATCCCTTCTTTCGAATTTTTGATTTGGGTGTTTATTTTCCAGAAACTTGTCTTCAAACTTTGATTTTATGAAAAAAAAACGAATTTTCGCGCAAAAATGATCACAGAGGGCGCAAGATTGGATTTTGGCATTCATTTTTTTGCTCAAAATATTCCTTTTGATAAGCTTTACAAGACTGTCTACGTGAAAATAAGGGGCAACATATTTTAATTTTTCTTTTATTATTTCCACAAACGTAATATTGTTCCGAAATTTTTCACGCAAAAGGGTCTTTTACCCATAAAAGGTGCAGAAAAAATTTGATTCAACAAAAATTGTTTGAATCATTCAAAAATCAAAACCCAAATTACAAATCAAAAAAGAGGATCGATAGGCTAATTCAAGACGAGAATCTTAAAAAGAATGAGACCAAACGGTTGAACTATATGAGCTGTAGAGTAATATTGGTGGAAGAGTGTTGCTTCGTCCCACTGTTCGTCGTGAAAACGACATAGCTCTATAAGTGACCCTATTTGTATATTTTTTTTGAGGAAAAGTGACATAAGCCAAAAATTATATAAAAATTTGTTTTTTTAAGTTGAAAATTAAACTTAATCAAAAATTATAATATGTCATTAATAGGGCCAATCATTTCCTTTTTGGTGCAAAACATATTTTATGTTTTACCTATCTATTATTGATCTATAATACCTTAGAAACGGAATATGTTATGATAGCAATAATACCTGCTATCACACCTAGGGCATTATAAGCGGGCATTATGATAATGCCCGCTTATAATGCCCTAATGCGCTAATATGGAAATTTTATTGCTTATCCAATTTTATTTCTCTCACAATAAAGATCAAGTTTATACAAAAAATAATTTTTTCTTTAAACAATACTAAAAATTAAACTTTATTTCCAAAATAAAAATTACAATTTTGAAATGTCCCGGAAAATGTAGCTGATCCCACTATAGAATGGTCGGTGTTTTTTGTGATGGTAGCAGCGGTGGTAGCACTAACGCTATTTTGTATAGAAGAACAGTCCATTAAAGAATTTTCAATAGTCGATACGGAATTAACCTCGGAATTAACTGAATTGGCAATCATTTTGGCTACTTTGTTTTTGGATGAAATACTTTCTTCTATATATCCTTCAGCTACTGAAGAGCTTTTCCATTTCCCATGTTGTTTTAGCGTTTCAAACGAAGCACCTGCCTCAACAAGTAAAGTTGACGATGTGCGACGCAAACAGTGGCCGGTGTAAGCTTCTGCATTATCCAGTTTTAAAAATTTTGCGATCAATGTTGGGACGCTTCCTATGGTATTTTTTCCAATGGGTTGTACTGTACATCGACCCTTTCTATAGGTAAGAAAGAATCTTCGCTCCTTTATTCCAGCTGGTCTTAATGTTGTGTACTTTTTTATTAAATTTAAAGCGCCTAAATCTTCTTCAATGATAGTAAAACTTTTTGAAGTTGAAGTTTTAGTTTCTGGTACCTTATAACCAAGACTGTTCCTCTATCTTCAATGTCATCAATGGTCATTTTGACCAACTCATCTCGTCTTAAACCTCCAAAAACACCCATTACCAATATGACTTTGTGTACCAAGTAGATATCATCAGGAGCCTTCTTAATAAATTTTAATATTTGTTTCTCCTTCCAAAACTTTAGACTTCTTCGGACGTATCCTTTCGACTTAACCTTTAAAAGATATGAGACGATGGTATTGCGAAATGTCTATATTTTCATAGACCATCAACGTAGACCTTAGGGTGGAATACTTGGTCCAGAGAGAGTTCGGACTGTATTTTTCCGACTAAAAATAATAAAGTTTGTTAAACATATGTATTAAAATAAAATCAATAACTTACCAGTTCCAAATATGCCATACTCCCGATCATACTGTTGCCTTGATTTAACTGGCAAAAGATTTTCGGTCGCTTTTATGGCCTTTTCTCTTATATTTTGTGGAATTTCTTCCATTTTGAGCAAATCGTTAAATAAAAAATGCCAACTGACTAACTGACAGAAACATCAAAGTCAAACTTAACACCAGTCATTATCTACTTACGTATACAGGTACAGGTGCAACTTATTTTTTATATTGCGAATAAATAATGTAATTAGTCATTGAAAAACTCTTTTTTGGGTAAAACATAAAGCATTGATGCACCACGGGCTTTACTGGACTATAATGCCCATCAGGTCGAAATCTAGCCCTCGGGCCAGAGGCCCTCGGGCTATTTCGACCTTCAGGGCATTATAGTCCCAGTAACGCCCTTGATACATAAATAGCTATAATATATTATATTTTATTACTGCTTACGTAGTAACACCTTTAAAATCTTAGATTTTTTTCCTGGCCATTTTCTCAAAACTAAGTTTTTAGTGATGTCACTTTTCTTCCGGGGTGACGATACCTTGCGTATAAAAGTTTACATTTAAATAAAACTGAAATAGAATTACATAAATTAATCATCCAAACCATTGTCTAAGAATTAAATCATTACTTTTACAATGAACCTATTATCTTTAGTTATCACGTGTCAAGAAAATATTGGGATAGGTAAGCAACCAGTATCCTGTTTATTTATAATTCGTAAAAAATTCGAACAAAAAGTTTGACAAATAAATTACCATAAAATGTTACAAAAAAAACTAATTATTATTATTTAAAAAAAAGTTAATTACATCCGCGTATGTGTGACTGTACAGACAATATCTAAGACGTTAAGATTAAAAATAAATTAAACATTCTTTTTGCTTAAGCATAAAATAACTGAAATTATAAATTTAAATTTTGTTTATTTGGGATTACCAAATGGGTATGTCTTTTAAAACATGCACTGTTTGGTTTAACAAGTAGGTATTAAAATAATAATGTGTGATGTGATTTTAATTTTAGTTAGTATATAAATAACTTTTATAATAATGACTTTAAAAAAAAAATGTTTCCTTGTTCCTGAAAAATATTTGTTAAACGATTTGCTGCCAATTCTCTCCTCGATACTGCGTTGTTCTTTCTCTTCCCCAACAGTTGCTTTTATTCCTCATAAAATGTAATCATCATATTTTTAGCCAATACATGGTGCTCGCCGATGGTATCTTTGTAAATTTGTCCGAAAGCACTTTTTCAATGCGGCAAAAATATTTGTATATTTTAAAAAATATTTGCTTTACGAAGACTTATAGGGGGTATTCTAGCCTAGAAGCCCGAATTTAGGACGTAATATTTTCGCTATCCATTTTTTTCTCATTTATTTATTTTTATTTTGAGAATTCACAAAAAAAAATCACTAAGAAAACAACATATTTCAAAATTACCGTGTTGAATAAGGGGGGAAAAAGGTTGTTTTGTCAGATTCCCCTCTTTTGGGTATCTGAAAATAAAAAAAAAAATTATCAGTACAAAATCTTATGGCAGAAATTAAGAAAAATGAAAAAAAAAGTTTTGTCGCAAAATGGCGGTTTCTCAAAAAAATAGGTAGTTTTTTTCAGTTATTTTTTAAATTTTAAGAATTTTTAAAAATAGTAAGAATTGAAATTATGGATTTTTTTCCTTGGTTCGTGCCATAAGGAGATAAATGTACGGGGTGGCCCACCACATTCACCTCGGTTTTTCTACGAGAAATGAATAGAGTTGGGAAAAAACTTTTAGCACAGTTATATGTTGGTTTTTGGGGAGCATATTTTAAAATTATTTTGAAATATATAGGGTGGCCCAAAAAAGAAGTACATAACAAAGTTATATTTTTTCTTATGAAACACCCCATATTTTTTTATTTTTTAGATACTATAGACCAAATAAAGGTAAGTTATTGTTATAATTTCTATACCTAAAACTGACCGTTTCTGAGAAATTTAGAGAAATTAAAAAATACAGAACATATTTTTAAAATTGTTTACACCCTGTAACATATAAGGAGCTGCTCATAATTAAATTAACTGCTTAGCTAAAGGATTTAAGTTAATTATTTCATAAAAGTTTTACCTCAATATTATACAGAGTGGTGAAAAAAATTGCCTCAAAGTTTGGACATGCATTTTATTAAATAAAATAAAGTTAAATGGAACACCCTGTATTTAGTGGCCTTTTTTGACGCAGAACTAGATTCCTAAAACTATGTTGGGGTTTCCTATACCTATCTCTTCTGCTTTTTATGCAAAAGACGTTTTTATATTTGACTTATAAATAATTTCTTTATCTTAAAAATGAAACACCCTGTAATTAAGAACCACATAGATTTATTAAACCACAAGTTTAAATTTTAAATAATAAGATCTGAAGCAAAATGCAGGCAAAAGTAAAAACTCCAATTTATTGCCATTTCTAAACTATTAAAGCATTTTTGAAAATGAGGATCAAAATATAGTAAAAGGTGGTAAAAGGTTCACCTATCTTAATTGTTGACACGAAATATGTTAAAATGCCCTTGTTTCTTAGAAAATGTATTGGACTTTATGGTAAATTAAATCCCTAAATAATATTATAATGGGGTCAATAAGAACATACATTTCAATATGTAGTATGTAGTAGTATAGTAGGCTTTGACCTAGATGACGTTAATTATTAACAAAAAATATTTGACAGTGACACTTATTAATCAAACGATTATCATTGATTAAGCTACTTTAATACTAAAATAAGGAAGATGAAATAATTTTGGTAATCGGTAAGTGTCAAGAAATATGTTTATTCGCATCAAAAGTATATGCCCAAAGGTATTCTAATAAGCGTCATCCTATACTGTACAGGGTGTTCCATTTTTAAGATAAAAAATAAATCATAAGTCAAATATTAAAAATCTTTTCATAAAAATAAAAAGATGGGTATAGGAAACCCTAATATGTTTTGGAAATCTGTTCCGTCAAAATAAGCCACTAAATACAGCGTGTTCCATTTAACTTTGGGAAGTTACTTAATAAAATGTGTGTCCAAATTTTAAGGCAATTTTTTTCACCACTCTGTATAATTTATGTAATAGTTAACTTTAACCCTTAAGCTGAGCAGTAAATTTAATTACGAGCAGGTTCTTATATGTTACAGGGTGTAAACAATTTTTAAATTAAGGTCTGTATTTTTAAATTTCTCTAAATTTCTCAAAAACGGTCAGTTTTAGGTACAGGAATTATAACAATAACAATTTTAAAATATGCGCCCCACAGACCAACATATGACTTTGCTAAAAGTTTTTTCCCTCTTTTCATTTCTCGTAGAAAAACCGAGGCGAATGTGGTGGGCCACCCTGTATAAAGAAAATTCATGCTAACTTTCAAGAAAATCGGTCAATTCAAACTTGATATTTTGTAACAAACGTTTCAAAAAAATGGTTTTTAGAAAAACGCCTTTAAAATTTAAGTTAAGTTTTAGGATGTCGAAGAAACAAAACAGTACTTAAAACTTTTACATTTCTTTATTCAGCAATTCCTGCTGACTATATCGAGCCTTCTTTTTCCTAAAAATGAATACTTAACTAATTTCTTTCTGTTAGCTATTCTTTAATGTAAGTGAAACACCTCAAACATTAAGGTTATTACAAAAATAAAACTCTCGAAATATTAGTCCGCCGATAAAATCTTTTAAACAAGATATCCGTTATAATGTAACATTAATCTGGTTTTAAACAAGATAATTTACCATTTGCAATGACGTACTTTACCTTGACGGTTATCTATCTACTTTATCAAACTGTGTTGTCTGCTTATTCATGGTTAAGATTTTTACCATAATGCTAGCTTTATGAAAGTCTAAACGATATACTAATTGATTACTAAAAAAACTCTCTCTAATTTTACGTTATCAAAAAATCTTTAAAACTCGGTGTTTTTACAAATAACCCAGAAAAACTTTGTTTAGAACCAAATTTCCCGGTCACCCATCAGGTCCAATAAACAATTAAATACCAACACATTAAATACCATAAATATACGTTATAGTTTAATTATATTTGTCAAATTTTATATTTGGCATAAAATCGATTTTATGTCATACTAGTTCATTATTGTTTTTATTGCTTAGTTACCAACTACATTATAGAAAACACTATATACCCATGCGGGCATAAAGTGCTCTTCACATAAGCTGCCCTTTATGGCACGCGAGTAGGATTAAGACATATAAATGTTAAACTTAACGTTCTTTTAGGAGCCAGCTATTTAAATAATCCTTATATGGAAAAAAATATATGAAACTTTTCTTCCTCCCTTTTATTAGGTCGTATAACACGATTTCAACTTCAAGATCATGTTCTACGGATCAGAAATGTGGAGAAAGAAAAGTTTCATGAGTTTTTTCCACAAACACCTAAAAGGAGCTGGCTCCCGAAAAGGTGCTACCTTTACCGACATTAAAAAAAAAGGTTGCTGATAAACTCATTAATAACCTTTATTACTGAAATTACAAAATATGAAATTGAAGAATCTTTTATTATAATATCATATAAAACTAGCTTTGATCACAAAGGAACTTGGGGAAAATGTTAAAGCGAGATCACGGAAGTATTCAAGCAGCACAGTTTCATTAATAATTTTCACATAGTTTTCTGCCTTGAAGTTAAGTAATTTGTCATATTCTCTGTCGTGGGCATCTCTTAATTTCTTCGGTAGCAAGTTTTGTGTTTCTTTTTCCGCTTTTTTTTGCAATTTCGTAAGAAGTTTTAAAACTTTCCTGCATTTTGACCTTTTTAGTTTAACAGTATTTGTATTTTTTAAAATATTTATTAATATGGCATAAAAGTTTGTAAACCGCGGATATTAATAGAGGTGTATTGCCCTTGGGCCAGAGGCCCTCGGGTTTGTAAGATCATCGTCATTAGCTCATAAACATCTACCTAATATCCTTCTTACTTAAATAGAAAAAAAAAACATAAAAAAACACTCTTTACGTAATTTTGGTGCATTTTGTAATATTTATTTTTCACTGCATACCTAAGAAAAATACATATTTATGTAATACATCTCCTATTTAAGAATGTGTATTAAACATACTTTTCTGACATTTTCACTCAAGGTTTTTCTACTTACATCTTTACCAAAGAATGTTATATAAAGCATGCAATATCGTGTTTCAGTCATGTTTAACACTTTTGACAAATGACTGTTCGTGTCACACGTGGTGATGTTTTTTATATACAGGGTGTTTTCTAATTAAATATCCATATTTAAGGAAGCGATTTTTGGGTTTATAAACAAAAACTTCATATGAACGTATGTCCTAAACGTCTTAACTTTTGAAATACGAGGTGGTGAAATTTTCACAAATGCATCATTTATTATCAATATCTGTAATACCACTTTGGATATTTTAATGAAATTTGGCATACATGTACTACGTATTAGAAGGTATTTTTTAGTATACCACATTTTTTTTATTTGCACCAATGGCGTTTGTACAAAATTTGACCTGCCTATTTTGGCATATATTGATGGTACGCCACTAATTTCTCTTAAAATAAAAATTATTTTTAAAACCCCCAATTATTTCTAAGCAAAGTTAATTACTTGTTTTTTTAATCAGATGCACGGTTTTCGCTTAAAAAAATAAAAACCCGTTCTATGCATGAATGCTATGGTGAAACAATATCACCATGCGGAGAAATATCTAGATTCAGTTTTTCTAGGTAAAATTCGTCGAACTTTTATTATTTTTATTTCTATATTTATTCTTAATTTTTTTAGTCTGACGCATGGTTTTTACCAAAAAAGTGGAATGTAGATATTTCTTTGCATGGTGATATTGTTTACTGATATTTTTATGATCATGCAGAAAAACGGTTTTTATTTTTTTAAGCGAAAACCGTGCATCAGATTGAAAAAATCAAAAGATCAACTTCGCTTAGAAATGGTTGGGAATTTAAAAAATATTTTTTTTTGAAGGGAATCAGTGGCGTACCATCAATTTCTGTCAAAATAAATCAATTTAGAGCACTGGTGAAAAAAATGCATAAAAAAAATATCTTGATAATGTATAATATATATATATATATATATATATATATATATATATATATATAATATATATATATATATATATATATATATATATATATATATATATATATATATATATATATATATATATATATATATATATATATATATATATATATATATATATATATATATATATATATATATATATATATATATAAATATATATAAATATATACCGGGTGTCGAGCGGGACATAGGAAATCCCATGTCAATTTTGACGTGGTCCAATATTAGCTCCCCTAATTATTTAAGAAGAAATTATTATTAGGATTTTTTAAAGAGCACAAAAAGTTGTACCCAGTGTACAAATTTCAGCTCTTCTCAATCCGCCAGCTAAGAGATAAATGCTAAAATAACTTACGAGTCTCCTATCTTCTTACACGCCCTGTATTATTAGAAGTTTATAATAAAATACCAGAAAAATTATTTATACCTCTTACTCTCAAGTTGTCAGATCAATGTCACATCATTTTTAAATAATGAACTACTCAAATAAAAAAAAAATCATTATTAAAAAAAAATAGTTATCGAAGAGTAGCGGACATGTTCGCAGCCTATTTTCCCAATAGGCCAATATCAAGTAAATCGACAATAGAACGGACAATATAAAAATTTGAAACTACAGGCACAGTAATCAATAATTGCAAATGTGAAGAAAATCGACGTGAAAATCAGAGACAAATTGTACAAAACGAGAGGGATTTAGACGTGATACTTTGTGTAGAGGAGGCCGAAGGAAACATTAGCACGAGACAACTGGAGGACATTACTGGACAAGACCACACCACAATATCTCGAATTTTAAAAAGATCTAAATACCACGCTTACAAGTACGAAAGACACCAAGAATTAAGAGACGGAGACGAAATACGACGACAGTAATTTTGCTTTGAGATGATGGAGAGGACAAACACTGACAGAAGTTTTTTACAAAATATTGGCTTTACTGACGAATTCACTTTTACATTGAACAACGAACCCAACATTCAAAATCGATTTGTTGAGACAAGGATTCAATATGCACAAAAAATTAATGTTTTGGCGCGAATTTTCGGCCACAATATCTTTGGACCATTTTTCCTTGACCGAAATTTGAATGCGGAATACTTTCTGGAACTGCTAAAGGAACAAATTTTGCCTGCTTTGAACAACCTTGCTCGTGAAAATCAAGAGATTTGGTATCAAATGGCTGGCTGCCCAGCACACAGTACCAGAGCTGTGCGCGAATACTTGAACAACGCATTTAATAACGACATTATAGGCCCGAACCACGCAATATCTTGGCCAGCCAGGTCTCCGGATCTTTCGCCAAACGATTTTTTTCTATGGGGACATTTAAAAACTAAGCTTTATACCAATAAAAAATATGAAAATTTAGACCAGCTAAGGAATGCTATTTCCGCTGAATATGCCAGAATATCGATGTACCAACTAGCCATATAATCTATAATCGTTTGGGTTATTGTCTGGCAGTTAATGGAGGAATATTTGAGCATTTGATTAAATCCTGATATTTTCGTCATAAATTGATTTCTAAATGTAGACAAATTTGTTTTATTCTCTCGTCTATTTTGCATGTGTTGGAATTAGCTGTAAACTAAAATGAAATGCAAGATTTCTTTTTGAAATTCCCGTATAAAATTGTTCAGTTTTGGCAATGACATTTTAAATTAATGATCTAAATTGTCACTGATAAATCGATATGGTGTTTCTATTATTGATTTCTAGAGTACAGAGTGCATAATGAGATACTACGTTGCAGACGTATTTAAGCAGTTTACTCTTTACTGGTTGGTTGAAAAATGCTCAAATTTTCATTTTGGGTTGAACTTATTGTGCCCTTCAATAAATCCTAATAGCATTTTTTTCCTAAAATAATTAGGGAGCCAAAATTTGACTACTTCAAATTTACATGGGATTCCGTATGTCCCGCTCGGCGGAGCAACACCCGGTGTATATATATATATATATATATATATATATATATATATATATATATATATATATATATATATATATATATATATATATATATATATATATATATATATATATATATATATTGTGTCCTTAAAATATGCAAAGTGGTATTACAAATAATAATAATAAATGATTAATATTTGAAAATTTTACCACCACGTATCTTAAAAGTTAAGACGCTTAGGACATACCTTCAAATGAAGTTTTCTTCTTAAAATGGACCCAAAAGTCGCTCCCTTAAATATTGACATTTAATTAGAAAACACCCTGTATAGTAAAGAAGTTTTTGCATAATTTTATTTATTCTATGAAATAAATAATAAAAAATATAGCTTTTAAGAAGTAGAACTTATATAAGCCAAGTTTTAAATTTCTGAAGAAGTGTTGTTTAAAAAAAAACTAACCAAAGTCAAAATTTAGTTGGAACAACAAATGTACGTCAAAAGTTATGTTAGAAATAAAGGTTGCTAACTTTTTTAAATCTAATTTTTTTTTTGTTAAAATCTTAAGACATATAACTTTTATATAATTTGTTGTTCGACAAGTAGTATTGAAAATGGCTGTTTAGCCGAAAGCGCTCTGCTTTGATATTTAATTTGTAATATACACGTTAATACTCGGTCCTATGCATTTTCCTTAAAAACTATTTAATTAATATTTGATAACTGCTTTCCTGATAACACTTTTTTTCTAAACTAATTTTTTTTTCCGGATTGACAGATGATATAATACACTTGCCTTCACAAAAAACGGGCCACTACACACTGGTCACAATTATTGGATTTCTCGCAAACCGGTCAATTTAAAATAATATGTTTTTAAATTGTACAGGGTGTCTGGAAAATTGTGGGAAATCTCCCGGATATATAACATATACACTTGAAGTTCACATAAACCTTTTGCGGGAGATATGGGCTCCCAAATAGCTCCAATGGAATTAAGTTTTTTAGACATAATTATTAAATCATCAGGTATATTTCAATTAAATTTTAATAGGATGTAATACCAAGCAGTGGCGGCTCGGCGCCGCCTACCTTGGAAAAATGCCTTAAATGTAATTATAAAAATATATTATTTAATGAGCATATAAAATTATTATATTTCTACAATTAAAAAGAAAATGGTTACCGCTGGAGGCAAGAGCGAACGGTCAAGACTATACAATAATATTATACCGTTGGTGCTTTGCGACTTCCGACCAAAAGGCGATCTATCTCAGCCGCCTTATTTTGATGTTCAGTACGTAAGCAATTAAACTAATAACCGATGCCAAGTGATGCGAAAAATCCGCCGACGTAAAGTAAAATTCGGCAGATTTATTACTTCTGCAGGCGATTGCATCGGTCGCCTTCGCTTTGACCTTCGACGATCGTCGCACATCAATTATGAGGTGCATGACAACAGGTGGACAATAAAATTATTGGTCAGAGGCACGCGACCCGATGCGACCTTTTAATTGACCTGTATCTTTTTATCCGAAATCGAAATTCCGTATAAATCTTACCGGTGCATTTTGGTTTCCGAGTATTAATCCTGGGTAGTTTAGTGGCAAGTTTTGAAGTTTAGGCAGGCCTTTAGTCCAGGAGAATTTGATTTTTGATAAGTAGTTTTTAGTTATACTGCATGTCTATCGTTCTTTTTTGTTTATAGTTTAAATAATATTAAAAAATGGAGTTAAACCCTGTGCATGACATAATTTGCTCGTTGCAAGAAACTCCATTTTTCCGACTAAATGAAAAAGATCGAAGTGAAATCTTGACTATTGGTCGCCCGATACCAACACTTTATATTTTGAAACCCGACAAAAAACATGGAGAGTCTTTTTCGCGGTCTTTTAAAACACAGTGGTATGATAGTCACAGTTGGTTAAGTGGAAGCATCTTTAGGCAAAGTTTATTATGTTGGCCTTGTTTACTAATTGCTAAAGGTAGAAATATTGTTTGGGTTTCACAGGGCTTTTCAGATTTAAAAATTTATCAGCTAGTATTAAAAAACATGAGCTTTCTAAGGAGCATATGAACAGTTATTTAAGTCTTAAGCGGTTAGAAAAAAACTCTCAAACTATAAAAGATGCTTTAAACGTTCAAACAGCTATGTCTTTAAAATTATATAATGAAGAAGTAAGAAAAAATAGAATCTTATTAGGTTATTTAATTGATGTTACTTGTCATTTGGCAAAACAAGAACTTTCTTTGAGAGGCCATAATGAGAAACAGGATTCTTCTAATTTTGGCAATTTTAAAGAAACGTTTAATTTATTAACTAAACGTGATATAGAAATTCAACAGCATTTAAAAAAAAATTGGAAATGTTTTTTCAGGTTTATCCAAAACTAATTAAAAAAAAAATTCGTACATCCAACTCTGAAGTCTACTTAAAATACGTTTTCTTTCGTTAATAAGAACTTTTTTTTGGTAATATATTCTATAAAAAAAATAACAATAAAGTTAATAAAAATATGAGATACACCAAAGTTGGGCGTGGCACCCAAAAAATTTTCGCCTCTGCGCTCTCCTCCTACCCAGCTTTATTGGTCGCGGGCCGCCACTGATACCAAGTAGGGATCTTTGAATTACTACTAAAGAAAGCGTTGTGAATTACTCACAGCTGCAGGGACGGGCGACATTTATAACTCCCTTTTTTACATCCTGTATTGATAAAAATTTTGGATAACATTTCTTAAAAACCTTTAACTATTGACTAAAAATTAAGTACTTTTCATTCATGTCGCTAATCCTAACCGTTTTTGAAAAAATATCACTTTTTTACATTGTTAGTTCCCCTAAGTTCTACCGGGTTAAATATAAAAAAGAAGAATTCACCTATCACCAACAAAATAGTTTTAACAAGAAGTTCAACTTTTAAGTAATGCCCTCTTAAAAGGGTTTAAGATGGACCCTGTAAAGTCTAATACACTTGCCAAGTATGTAATAAGGTGATATTTTTTTTAAAAACGGTAAAAATTAGCGACATAAATAAGGAGTACCTAATTTTAAGTGAATAGTTAAAGGTTTGTAACAAATTTTATCCAAAGTTCTTATCAATACAAGGCGTAAATGGGGTAACGAGTGTCACAGCTAGTCCGTCCCTGCGGCTGTGAGTAACTCATAATACTTCCTCAAATAGTAATTTAAGGAGCCATAATATTACATCTTATTAAAATAAAATTGGAATATTCCTGGTGATTCAATAAGTATGTGTAAAGAACTTGATTCCATGGAGCTCTTTGGGAGTCACTATATTCGAAGAGAAAGCCTATGCAAAAAAAGTTTATCCAAACTTGTAGTATTCTTTTTACGTGTTTTTTTTTCATACCAGAAAGATTTCCGACATTTTCCGGACACCCTGTATATTGATTTCTCAATAACGATGTTATGTCAGAATTTAATTAAAGCAATACGGGGTTCAAAAATACGACGAAGTTTCTTTCTCGAAATTCGTAACATTCTGTGGGGAGCAGCAGCTACATAAACCGTTGTCCACTGAAATAACACTGTGGCCTAATATTTTATGAATATTTTGGTTCTTTTCATTACGACATTATCTCCATCATTAGCGGATTATCAATAACGAAAGCCAGGAAAAAAACTTTGTCTCACTGTTGCAACTCATATAAGCCTAAATTAAATTTTGATTAAAACATTTTTGATACAACTTTGTTACTGAGGAATCAATTTACAATTTAAAAAAGGTCTTTAAAATCAAATGAGCAGTTGGCAAGGAAACCAACTTCCAAACTGAGACCAGCCGGCCGGTTTTTTGTGGAGGAAAGTGTATTTAAAAAACGTTTCTCAAGATCAAACTGTAGATACAATAGAGCATTTTAAAGGATTATTGATACTTATCAGAACTTAACACATTCGTATAGTCATTCCATGGGTAAAATACGTACCAGAAGTATTAGTATACTTAAAGAAAAATAGGTTCACTGTGCATGAATACTTTCACCTTTTAATATTCCGTTTTTAAAAATTAAATAATTAGTTTGTTTTCCGTTATTTTATGGCTGAAATATTTGCACACCATGCAAATAAACCAATCGTCTAAGTGGAACTTCTTAATTTAATAACCGGCTATGTCGAGGTACGTATGATCTCATCCTTAGAAATTGACGATAAAAAAATCATGATCAACGACTTTGTGTACATTAAAAGTAGAAAGTGTTTCTAAATATCTACGAAATCGTTATAAATGTTTTTATTGTTCATCGAGTAAAGTTATGGTTAGATAGTTGCTATTTTCACTAATAATAATAAAAATTGAACTATTGCTTTTTATTCAGGAAATATTACATGTGGTAAACAGTTTAGATAGTAAAGAAAGGGTATAATCAACTTTAAAACAGATATAAAAAGATATTAAGAACCAAATTTATTTTCTTTACTTAGATAACACAAAATCATACATGACAGACAGTACGGATGCCGTCACAAAAAATCAGTGCAGATCTTCTTTTATTTTTCTCACACAACTGTAATAAGTCTTCACTTTACATCAGCACATTAGGAGCAAGTTTATTTCAAAAAAACTTCTACATTTAAATTAATTTGCACACTAGACTGCAAAATCTGGGATCAACGCTTAGCATAGCTTCGTTAGCGATATTAAGAAAATATTCACGGCAAAAGAAGTGGCCTTGTTGACTGCAGTTCTAAACAGTTGATGATTGCTACAATTAAACCAATTCCTTGGGTTCTTTAGCCTGGACACACGGCGTCTACCAATGTTCCGATTTCCACTAATCTTTTCCTGGACTATCAGTTAGAGAAGTATGTATTTCTGTCCTCTTATTATATGACCCAGGTATTGTAACTTTTTCTATGGTGTTAATGATTTGGCATTCCTTCTGCATCCGGTTCAGCACTTCGGCATTAGTAATTCTATTGGTCCCGGGAATTCGCCACATTCTACGGTAGCACCACATTTCGAAGCTTTAGTTTGCCGATGGGGTCCATGCTTCAACTCCATACAAAGCGCGGGAAAAACGTAACCGCGCATCCTCATCCTAAGTTCCATGTTAATAGCCTGACTCGTAAATACATTTTTTAATTTTTATAAATGTTGATCGGCTATCTCTATTTCGTTCTATTTTTTCACTTATCCACCCGAAGTTCCTAGATATTTATATGTCGGCACATTCTCTACCGTGATGTTTGCCACCGTCAGGTTCATATGGTTTAGATCTTGTGAAAATTTTGTAATTACCATTAACTTGGTTTTCTTAAAGTTAATTTTTAGTTCGTATTCATTACATCGATTATTTAATTTTTCTAAAAGGTGTTATGTGTCTTCAAGATTGTTCGTTAACAAGCCGGTGTCATCAGCCTACTTCATATTATTAATTACTTCTCCATTTATACCTATTTCCACTGACTTATCTTCTAGTTTCCCTAAATAGCTTCGCTATAGATATTAAATCACATGTGATGGATGCAACCTTGTCTTCCCTCGACGAACCCATTTCCTCTTTTGGTTGATTTTTTACCACTGTATTAGCTTTTTGGCCCCAATATAGATAACTAATTATTCTAACGTCATCGGAGACAATGTTTTTGCTGACGAGCAGCTGATGTTCACATCCAGATTGTGTGTTGCTTATGTCTTTCTCAAGTTTTCTGTAAATTCTTTTGTAAATGATCTTTAAAAACAACTTTATGGTGTGGCTCATAAGGGCGATTAAGCATTCTCTTGGATTCGGTTCTCGGATATTAGCACAAACGTGGATGATAACCATTGAATCCATACACAAAGCCGCAAAACATGGAGGGATAGAGATGTCAGCAATAAAATGGTTGAAGTCCGTGCTTAAAAGTTGCATTATCAGCTCATCAACAAGGGACGCGACCGCCACGATCAGGGCTGTAAAGAAATGCCCACAGTATGAAGTCTTGTTGTCGGCTCTCTTGTTATTGGTGGTTGATGATTTTCTTATAAGGCCAACTAGTAAAGGCATTAATGTACATGGCTATGCCGATGACTTTGTTATCATCTTCCTAAGCAAGTATGACTGCATTGATTCTGCACACATGCAAACTGCCCCAAACATCGTCAAAAACTGATGCACTGAGGAGGGACTAAACGTCAATTTGAGCAAAACAGTCACCAAAAAATGCAGTTTCTTGGTGAATGCCAGCTCGTTGCTCTTAACATATCCAAGGCCAGATCTGGCATGATACTCTTTTTAACAAACTTCTTTTCTACGGTTTTTCCACCTAAATTTTTAAATTCTGGCTCTTCGGATTTCTTTTTAATTAACATATATTAGTTATTATCAATCTTCTAGCTTTCCTCCAGTTAATGCTAGGGTTCCCCAGGGCTCAGTATTGCCAACAACCCCATTTCTTCTCCATATCAACGGTTTTTCCTTTTCCACGATCAATTACATCCACGATTTTTTCTTAATAAACTGTTTTCTCTAAGGGCGAATAACATTTGCTATACCCGGTGACAACGAAATCATTACCCAGCCCTCTAATTTCTTGAATGAAAACATATGGCTTTCAAATTTTGAGATGATATATTATATCATAAGATGCTGATTTTGAATATTATAACATGTGTCTATCACTTCCGGTTTAACCGGAAACGACATCAATTTTGATTTTTTCAATGAAACACCCTATATATTTTTCGGAATCTGGATTTTACGGATCATTTCTAATATAAAATATATTATATCCTATACCTATTCCTTTTTTTGAGAAAATGGCGATTAAAAATGTCTAAACTACCGCAATTATGCAGTTTTATGGGAAAAAAAAAATTTTTAAAATTTTTATTTTAATTTATTCTTTAATTTTTTTGGAAAGAAAAATTTTTCCCCAATTTAATGTTACTTCAAAAATTTAATGCCACCCTTATATTATTTAAAATTTGGATAATATAAAATCTTTATATAACCTATATCTATCTTTGTTAGTTTTTTAAAAAGCGATTGAAATGTTCAATGACCCCACATTATGCAGTTATATGGGCCCCCAAAAAATGATATAATATAGATTTTATATTAAAAAAAAGAATCAAATTTTAAAAAATATACGGGTGTTATATTAAAAAATTTTGAGTAACTTATTAGAAAAGTCAATTTTCCCCAAATTTTTGCCGGAAATAGTTTTATTTTAACCCCCAAGGGGCTTTAGGAAAAAAATTAAATAAAAAATTAAATTTTTTTTAAAAAAATTTTTTTGTTTTCCCCCTTTGGGCTCGTTTAAACTTCAATTTTAAAAAAAACCAAAATAGGTTAAAAATTTTTTTTTTAAAAAATTGCCAAAATTAAAAATTTCCCCAAAGTTGATTTTTTTAAAAGGAGGGAAAAATGTTATTAATCCAAAAAATCTTATGAAAAAATGTCATCCTAAAATTTGAAACCTTTTTTTCAAAAAAAAGGGCTGGGTAATTTTTGTAAATTTTTAAAAAATTGGGGGCCCCGTCTCATTTTTTTTAAATGAAAAAAAAATTTTAAAAACCTATGCCGCCACTGACTAATACCCAGTTAGTTCTGCTTGCTACTAACAAACTAGCAGAACTAAAACTAAAAACTAGATTGATTAGTTCTGGTTTAGAAACCAAAAACCAAAACAACCAAAAAAGAAAGGCATATATCGGCCAACGTAAATAAAAATACACCTAATGCAAAATCTCATAATTGTTTTTTTTCCCTTTTAATAAAATAAAAATTAAATATCAAAAAATTTTAATTTTTTTGTGGGTATTACCCCCCACAAAAAAAAAAATTTCTTGCGACAGATGCTACCGCATTTAGACGATTTAATATTCAGCACGTGGTGTCCTAATCCCGGAGAGAATATCGTCCATTTTATGTACAAATCATTTAACATTGTCTGTCGTGATTCAACATACATTTTTCTAAGGTTGCGTCGTGACTTGGGAGACAATTCCCATATGCGACCCGAATTTCATGTTGTATTAGAGCACCCAAAATATTTTCTCTGGATCTATTCCACATGAGACCCACTTTGAGATATTGTTATTTTCCAATGTTTGTCATTTAAAACACTTAGCATTCCCATCTCATTCTTGCAGGAGAGCTTTCTTCTTTTGTCCAACAACAATCTCGGAGGAATGAGCCAATATAATCTCTTCTTTAGTAGCTCCCAATAGAATACATTTACTGTCAATCTTATGCATCCCTTTGCAGTCCATCTGGAGAGCACCCGAACTCCCCATTTTGTTCGTGCTTTCATACCTGGTGTGTCTAGATTGTGAAATAATTAGAAAAACATGATTTATATCAAGCGACCCATCATTAACTGATATAGGTAAATATAACCTTTGATTTGAGTATATATGAAAACATGGTGGTCATCATTTATGATGTTGTGAACTTTTAAAATATAAAATGTGGTGAATTTATAGCTTTTCTTGTAACCTTTTAAATAATTTTAAGCAAGGCGTTTGGTGTGTGGTTGTTTGGTCCAATTTTCCTTCTCTTTGTTGTATGTAGATTGGTTAGGTGCAAAAGCAAATATTAATATTTTTTTTAAGCTGATGTTATATATAGGTATATATATATATATATATATATATATATATATATATATATATATATATATATATATATATATATATATATATATATATATATATATATATATATATATATATATATATATGTATAGATTTTTATAGGAAGAAGCGAAATTTCAGATTTAAGACTATTATGATGTTTTTTTTCCTTACCAAAAATATTACTTTGCTATATTTATGAAGGGGATTAACCTACATAGAATTTCAAATAAGTTATTGAAAAACGTCAATGTATATACAGTATGTCCACGGTAAAGGTGTTGAAGAGAAAAAACCTTTTTTATTTGTTTTTATCGAAAAAACTACTCTTGAAAAAAAATTTGCTATTTTTAGAGAAGATTGGAAAAAAAATATTTAATATTTTATCCCGGTGTTCAGAAAATTGAAAAAATTTTAAAATGGTACAAGAGTAAAGTGCATTTTTTTTGGAAGATAGGGAAATAATTTATAAAAAAAGTTGTTCAAAATTAAAAGGTAGTCCCAATCCCAATTTTAAAAAAAATCGGCCATTTTTTTTATTTGTGATTAAATTAATTTTAATCCCAAATTTTACTTTTTTAAATTAATTTTATCAAATTTTTGCTGTTAAGTAAGCGAGTTTTGGGCTAATAAATTATAAAAGGAAATGTCAATCAGCTTGTCACTACAACGCCTACTAGTACAATGAGTTGTTAATTTGGAATTAGATAATATTAAAATAATTTTTATCAAAATTAATAAAATGGCGATTTTTTAAAAAATGATATTGGGAACTTTTATTTTTGAACAATTTTTTCTATAACTTATTTCCATATCTTCTCAAATAAATGCATTGACTCTTGAACCATTTAAAGTTTTTTAATTTTCTGAATACCCGTAAAAAATTTTGTTAAATGTTTTTACCCCAATTTTACTCAAAGGGTAGCAATTTTTTTAAAGTATTTTTTTGTAAAAAAAAATGAAAAAGTTTTTTACTACCCCCCCTTTCCGTGGACGTACTGGTGTGTCCACGGAAAAAGGGGTTGAATAGGGGAAAAAATTTTATTTTTTTTTTTATCGAAAAAAGTTACTTTAAAAAAATGTTTTTGGGTTCTTAGAGTAAGATTTGGGGTAAAACATTTAACATATTTTATATGCGGTGTTAAAAATTGAAAAACAAAATTACAAAAGTAAAGTGCATTTATTTGAAAGATATGGAAATAATTACTAAAAAAAAATTGTTCAAATAAAAAAGGGACCCTAATACCAATTTTTAAAAAAACGGCCCCTTTATTTTTTTGTGATTAAAATTTATTTAATTAAAAATTAAATTTTTGTATAATTTTATAAAGCTTTATTAACTTTTTTTTATAATTATTAGCCCCAGTATTTCAGCTTTAAACTTTTAAAAAGCAAAAAATTTTTAAAAAAAGATTTAAAAAATTTAAAATATATTAAAAAAAATTTAAACAAAAAAAAAAAGTA
This sequence comes from Listronotus oregonensis, assembly GCA_019359885.1. Lineage (NCBI taxonomy): Eukaryota > Metazoa > Arthropoda > Insecta > Coleoptera > Curculionidae > Listronotus > Listronotus oregonensis. Next base: position 32,437 of record JAHBCN010009780.1, read on the forward strand.
GGCCGATTTTTTAAAATTTATTAGAACTTTTTTAATTTTGAACAACTTTTCCCAGTAACTTATTTCCATATCTTCTCAAAAAATGCACATTACTCTTGTACCATTTTGGGTTTTTATATATATATATATATATATATATATATATATATATATATATATATATATATATATATATATATATATATATATATATATATATATAATATATATATATATATATATATATATATATATATATATATATATATATATATAATATAATTATTAAATAATTATAATAATTTATTTAATTTATTTATTAATTAATATTAAAATATAATAAATTTTAAAAAAATTTTAATTTTTTTTTAGTGATTATCATTGTAAAATTTTCTAATGGTGTCAGGTCAATGAAAGGATTATAATATATCGTCATCACATAAAATGTAATTGACATGCAGCTGTATGCATAATAAACTAGTAGCTATATCTTACACATATAATATTATCTAAAAATAATAATTGGAAATAAATAAATATTAGATTAAAATATAGAAATGTAAAACGAAAATTAAATTTTATGTTTTAAAATTATTTTAGTTTTTATATCTGGGAACACTTTACAGAGCAATACCAAACATACCTATAGACCTAGATATTATACTTCCATAAGAGCCCATATTACCATTTAAAGCCCTGGTTTCGAAATGTCACTGACAGATGGCGAAAGCGTTAAATTTCGTACTTGCACATCTGACCGCTTCAGCGCTGCAACGCTGCAAACGCACATCAAAGGGCTTAAATACTTTGAAAAAAAAACAAAAGGGCATGTTTTTTTTATAAAAAGGATGAGGAGTAAGGGAAAATTAAATTAGGAGTTTAGCAAAATTTCCTTTTAATTTATTTAAAGGTTAAATATTATGCGGAGTAACTTTCGAGCATATGGCTGTCTAGAGGGGAGAGCGGGGTATATACTCTTCCTAGCGAGGAGGGGTATATACCCCACCGACCAATTAGCATGCGGAGCAAGAGGGAAATAAATTAGACCTATAGAGCTTTTTCGTTTACTCACGCTGTTTGTACAGCCGAGCAGCAAGGTTGCTTCTAGGTAGGTATATGGTTGAAAGGTATTCAGCATGACAATTAACCCTTAAATAAAGAAACAATTTTGCTAAACGTCGCTGATTTAATCTATGCTGGCACCATCTTATTGTTTTTTTTTGGACTAAGTGACAGACATGACCCCTGTTTTCAATCTTTTAAAGTATATTAGCCCTAGCCCTCGAAAGAGCGTTTGCAGCGTTGCAGATATCTAGGTGTATATGTCCAAAGTAGCAATTATAACCAAAAGTAATATTTATTTTTTACATCGGCAACACTGTTACGTGCAAACTTTTATTAGATAATCCTCTGGACAAAATGGTGTTCCTTATTACTTAAATATAGTTTAATAGATAACAATAATGCAAGTTTACCAAACACTTTCCCTAAATGCTAT
>JAHBCN010009781.1:0-33825 GCA_019359885.1 Listronotus oregonensis
AAAATAGCAATTAGTGACGTGCTTATTTGTAGTTTCGGTGAAGACGAGCTTAAACAGCATAAAAGGCGACAGATAAATAAAGCAATTTCAAATAAATTAAGAGAATTAGGAAAAACTTTTACTCAGTCTACAAAAATCAACTGGCGTAAAAAACTTTTTTGATGTATTGGATCCGGAATTTTTGATAACGTTGTCGCCGCAACTAAGGAGATCTCCGGATATAATAATGAAAATAAAACTTTTAAGTCATCAAGTTTAGCACTACATATGGGAACTAATCTCAAAAAATTTCAAATACAGCTACCAAAATGCTTATTAAAAAAGTGTATTTTTACCTTGCCCTGATAGAGACAGTAAACTTAAAATTATTAAAAGATTTAAAGGTCTAGTAGAGAGTCACTGGAATTTGGAGGTGGGAAGTTTGGCATTGAAGAACCTTAAAGAACAAAAATGGGAAAAGCCTAAGCTGCTCCCGCTTACTAGCGACGTTATGAAATTTCAAGAATATTTACTAAAAGAATCTGCAAGGTCATGTGAAAACCTAAAAATGGCATAAATTTGAATCAAAACTATCGAAAATTATCAGAATGCCTATTTTGTCTTATAATTCTGCTTAACAGGAAACGCGTAGGAGAAGTGCAATATTTAACGGTAAAAGAATACTTAAGGGCCACTTCACAGCAAAACATGGAAGAGTTCTTAGAATCTTTGAACGAATCAGAAAAAATGCTTTTAAAAAGTTTTAAGAGAATTGTCACTGGTGGAAAAGGTACTCGGAAGTGGCAATTCTGTTTCCTAAAAATATTCAAGTTTTTTTAGAGATTCTTTTAAAATTTAGAAAAGAATGTGTTCCAAACTCCAATGAGTACATGTTTGCAAATCCTCTTAAAGCAGATAAATCTTTAAGTGGATATCATATCTTAAAAGTTAGCAACTGAATCCGGTGTCAGCAATTTACTCTTTTACTTCGACTAAACTTCGCAAACACATTGCAACTGTCCTACAAGTTCTAAACATTTCGAAGCAGAAAAAGAGCAATTTGCATCATTTATGGGGCATACCAAGAAGACCCATGAAACTTTTTATAGGTACTTCTTGTTTAAAATAAAAAACAACTTGGCGTACATATATAAAACATTTATATTTTTTAAATGTATTTCATTCTAGATTACCGCAAGAAGTATTTCAAACAGCTAAGGTGTCAAAACTGTTGTTGGCAATTAACAGTGGTAAAGTCAGTGGCGGTCAAAATTTACAAGATATTGACTATGATAATGAAAGTCTAAGCTCAGAATCGGAGGATGATAAAAGTATTATTAAAAAGATAAAAAGTTCTGAAAAGGAAATAGAAACATTAACAACTTCGTCCCATTTATTTGCAAAATCCTGTGGCAATGTTAAAGGAACGCTACAAAATTCAGATTCAAGCGATAGTGATATGGAATACTCAAAAAATACAATGAAAAGACCCGGTACGTGTATTCTATTAATTTGTTTTCAAAGAATGAGGGAATCTCCTATTTTTTTAAGTCGGGGAAATTTTTTTCCGTTTTTGGCAATATTTTATAATAATTAGGTTACTACTGCAAAATGTTATATTTTTTTACGAATTACGAAAGTGTCTAATTATGACGCCTTTGGAAAATATAACTTATAGAAAAAGATGTATTCTAATTTTGAGAGTTTCGGACAATCACAGGTTTGTGCTGACAAATTTATTTTATTTTCTTCTCGGTTTAATATTTTTTTTAATGTAATTCTTGTCAAAAGAATTATTGTTTATGTTAAGAAAAATTAAAAACTAGTTGCAGAGATAACAAAATGTGCAGGACTAATTAACGCAAGGGAACTTTTTTCAAAATATTGTAACTAGGCATAAGCAAAAAGATGCTAGTTGTAATTTTTCATCATCTGATTCAAACTAAAATAACTTTTATACTCATTTATATATTGCTCTTTCTTTTAGATTCATCACTTATAAAAACTAAAAAACAGAAGATAAAAAGAAAAGATATACAGAACAACAAAAACAAATAATGACAGGATATTTTAAAACTGACATTAAGGATAAGAAATCGCCTCGCCAGAGTGAAGTTCAAAAATTTATGGAACTACATAAAAATTTATTTAAAGGGGTATCATGGTCAAAAATTAAAGCTTTTGTATACAATTCTTATCGCGAAAAGCCTTGAACTTATATATTTTTTTAATTAGTTATATGTTTTTAAGTTATTTTGTGTGCCTTTGTAACCAGAAAAATGTAACAGAAGAACTGAATAAAATAATTACTATTGACTTAAGGATTTTATGTTAGCATATATACAGTGTTACCAAAAAGCCCCATTAGAGAAGAAAAACATAACAATAACTAATTTTTTAAATAAAGGGTTATCGTTTATTTTTGATACTTAACTAGTGATGTTATTAGAAAAGATAGAAAAAATAAATAAAAATGTAAGGTTTTTGGAAACCCATGGTATTTTTATTAATACACAGAAATGATCATGGCAAATTTTTTAAAAAAATATAAAATTTGTATTTTCTAAAGAAACATATTTTTCTGTAAACTAATAGATACTTGCTTATTACAAATTTATTATCTTAATTTTAATATAAAAGAGATAGTTAATTAAACCGATAAAACAAGACATATCTCTATTTGCTAGACGTTGCCTTTATGGATAGCTTTTGTTATTTTTAATTTTTTAGTGATTAAGATGTCAAATAAAGCAGCCTAAGACCAATAAGATAAGATTTATAGAACTACAAAAAGTACTGAGTGTTCCATTAAACTTGTTTCTTTGTTATAATTAAACTTTTATAAACCGTCCATAATTAGGATCAAAATATACGTGGAAATTATGTATAAATTTTAAAGGAGTAACTAATGTGATAGAAATTATAAAATTGTTATTTGATAATACAAAAAAAATTGTTATATAAAATTAATTTTTAACAGAAACACCAAAAAGTTTGAAAATACAGGCCATGGTTTTATGATATTTTTTGAAAAAGAGCAAGTTATTTTCTTGTTTTAAATTTAAAGTATTTAGCCTTACGGGTATAAAAGAGTTAATTCTATTATTTTCGTATAGTTAAATAGCTTAGCGTAATAAGTATCTTGTAGACTATACATATTACCACTCAAAATTTCTCAAACCAATCTCTTTAAAAACAATATAGAAGTTACCAATAAATTTTGCAAATCACTATTTGTTTTTAAACAAATAAATCCTGATTATTTGGGAGTTTTTTAATAAAAGTATCCCTGAAACCTAACGCTTATCACTAATATTTTACGTATATATATTTTATATTAAGTCTTTAAACCAATCTGGTCCCTCCTAAGCCCAGCAATGTTTGCCAAATTCTGGGATCATAAACGCGCGGTTTGTATGATTTTTTTATACGTATATAAGAGACCGATTGAAGCGCCCCCATATGGCAGATCCCACTAACTAAACTGTATAAAAGTGGGCTATAAGCGGTCATTTTTAAGCCCATCCGAAAATTTGTCTACACGCAAATTAGACCATTTTCAGTCATTCTAACTGGATATACAGTGCGATACGTTCCTGAGCCCGATGGCGGGATCGGGGAAGGTAAAACCGGGCTTAAGAGAGTACCTTTCTGGACCCTCGTATGGGCCCGTAAAGACCCGAATAGGAATATATATATATATATATATATATATATATATATATATATATATATATATATATATATATATATATATATATATATATATATATATATATATATATATATATATATATATATATATATATATATATATATATATATATATATATATATATATATATATATATATATATATATATATATATATATATATATATATAAATATATATATATATATATATATATATGTATATATATATATAAATATATATATATATATATATATATATATATATATATATATATATAAATTTTTCTGTCTTTTTGGTTAAAAGCCTCTGGTCAATATACGTCATTGTCGATCACTTCTTCGGCACAGGTTATTTACCTGCACCGGTAATTCTCAAGACACACGTGACAAAAAGGCGCTATTCACGCTTCAACACCTTAAGGATTTGTTTGGACCCGAGAACCCTAAATCCGTAGATTAAAAGGAAATTGTTTCAAATTCCGACACAGGATGTACTTTATTCTGAATTATCAGGAGCTTAGTTTTTTACTTTATTGGATGCTTCTAGTGCGTTTCTTCAAATACCTTTAGACCGCAAAAGCTCCATGTTACTAACCATTTCTACTCCATTTGGTCGCTACCGATACCATGACTCTATGGATTGTGCTCTGACCATAAATTTTTCAAAAATTTTTGTATAATACCCTACATGATCTTGAAGGAGTAATAACTTATTATGATGATTTTTTGATTTTTAAAAGAACTTTGCAGGAACACAATGATCGGCTTAAAAAAGCTTTAGAACGAATTTCCAACTCTAGATTGACCTTGAATTTACAGAAAACCAAATTTTGTGTAACGCAGGTAAAATTTTGGGTCACTATCAGCAATAAAGGATTGGAGATAGACATAACAAAATTAAAACAATTATGGATATGAATTCACCCTCATGTAAGAAAGACCTTTAGAGATTTCTTGGTATGATTGTTAATCTATCAAAATTTATTCCAAATCTCTCATGTAAAACAAGCATATTAAAAAGATTACTTTCCAACAATATATTTATATGGGAATGGTCAGCCAATGAACAGAGAAAGCCTTTGATGATCTTAAAAAAGATGTGACATCAACACCAATCTTAAATTATTATAACCCACTTGATAGGCCCGGTTGTACAAACAATGGTTCAACACAAGTTTTCTTGAACTGCAGTTCACTGTTGAACCCAGTTCAGAATTTTGAGTGTTGTACCACTGCAGGTTTACCTGAACTATCAGTTGCAAAGCCCACAAAAAAAAGAAGAAGAAAATTGCCACAATTTAACCTAATCAAAGATTTGATTTACATGAAAAAAACTTGATAATAATTATGAATATGTATTTGTATTATTGTATTTGTTTTTTTGTTTAATTTTACATTTTTCTCACATTACTGACAAAAATAGAGCACAGATGATAAATACACAATGTATGAAAAATCCTTTTTTGGTCCTTTAATTTTCTGCACTACCCCTTCAGGAGATTAAATTTTATTATGAGTACCATCCATGGCTACAATGCTAAAAATCCTCGCCTCAATGTTAATTTAGATTCAGATCTTGGCATTTTTATCAATTTAAGCCCCAGTTGGGCAACTGATTATTAAACCATAGATATTTTTCGACTTGTCGTCGACTTTTCAATACCTCCAAAATTTCCAAGAACTTGCAAAAACTCAGTGGCTAGAAATCGTAAAGCAATGCATACCATTTTAGTAGTGGTGTTAGTGCATGGTTTCTAAAAGAATAAATAGAACATTTAAACTTAAACTCAAATGTAATTAAACAATATAAATCTAACTTGTCTGTAACAGATAAAATTTGTTAAAAAAAATAATTTATGATAAATCTCACAGCTTGTTTCTTCAACCTAAATCTGGCCTTAAATTGTTATTCCAAATGTTTAAATGCTCTGGTCTATTTCTGTATACTTATGCAACTCGAGAGTGTACAACATTATTAAGTTATTCTACAAAATCCTTGTCGTATGTCATATCAGGTCATATCTTTCCATACAAGATTCATTTTTAATTATTATAACCGAATAAGTATCAACTTTAAAAATATAAAAACAAAATATTTAAAACCCAAGGTGTTCTGTCAAAAAAGTGAGGTTAAAAATTACTAAAAGAAGTTGAACTCGTCTTGAACGCCCAAATTCGGACGTTCAAGATCAACCACAGTTCAGCGTCTGAACCGGCTTTGTACAACGAGTTTTTTCCGTTGAACCGATGATCAGCGTGAACTTCGGTTGAACGTCCATTGTACAACCGGGCCTAAAGATAAAAAAATGAAAGTTCACTCGATACTTTCAACAATACCAGAAAATGAAGAACGCCTTAAATTTGAAACGAAACATGCTTCTGACCTCAGTAAGATAAAAGAATATGTGATAAATGGGTGGCTCACACATAAGTCATATGTACTATCGGAATTAAAGCGTTATTGGCAAATAAAAAATGAAATTTATCTACTTAGGCCCGGTTGACAACGGACGTTCAACCGAAGTTCACGCTGATCATCGGTTCAACGGAAAAAACTCGTTGTACAAAGCCGGTTCAGACGGTGAACTGTGGTTGATCTTGAACGTCCGAATTTGGGCTTTCAAGATGAGTTCAACTCCTTTGTAATTTTAACCTCACTTTTTGACAGATCACCTTGTGTTTTAAATATTTCTTTTTTATAATAATTATTAACCCAGATACGGCCACTGTTCTTTAAAAGACAAGATATAAATTCCTGTCCTACCTTATTTTCATAACTTGATCATAGGTGGCAAATACTAATATCATTGGTAAAATAGTATTTGTTTGTTGATATGGAGTGTCAGCTGTTAAATCTTTTTATGCAAAACAGGTGAAAATTAAGGTTTTAATCGGTTATATTTTTTGATTGTATCATGGATAATTGGAGGTAAGTACCGATTAGGTCGTTTAATTTTTCTATTTAAATGCTTAGTTCGGATTAATATATACCGAAATAAAATAGGTAGATATAAAAGTTAGGTTATATTGAAGTTGTGTGAGAGCTGTAGACTAAATTATTTGCCTGTTCTTTTAAAAGAACAGTGGCCAAATCGACTACTGCGCAATTTTCTTTAGTTATTGGAAAACCGTTAAAAGTACATGAGTTATTGGAGGAACTGGAAAATTTGATGTTGAAATTCCAGATAAGATCTTATATATTGCCTCCTGAAGATGTAAATAATGAAAATACAGATGAAGATTCTGGGAGGAAGATAATGTTGATTTGAACAACTTACCTGGAAATCAGCTACGTGCAGAAGTAGAAGTTGGGTTTGAGAATTGGCCACAGACTTGAATTGGACCAAGGGTGGGATAGTGAAGACGACTTGCCTTTATCGACTTTTTCCACTATTAACTTAATGAGCTTGGAAGAAAGTCAAAGAAGAAGCGAAGTTACAATTGGCTGGAAATGGATATAAATTTGATTTTCCTCCGGAAGACGGTTGTGAACCGAAACCATCATACACACCTTTAGAACTATTCTTTTTATTGTTTGATGCTGAAATTGTGGATATGTTTAGTTCGTTATAGCAACATGTATGCTAATTCTCATAACCGCAATGGAGATATTTCTGACAATGAAATGCGCTGTTTTTTAGGTGCTTTTGCTTAGCGGATATACACTGCATCCGAGGCGCGATATGTCTGGGAAAATTCCAAAGATACTTAATAACCCAGTTATTTGTGAAGCCATATCCAGAAATAGATTTAAATCTATAATGCAAAACTTACACTGTTGTGACAATAATTCCTTAGATACTAAAGATAAATTTGGTGAAAGTCCGTCCTCTTATTGACGCTTTAAATACAAAATTTATTGATTTTAGCCCTTTAAAAGACCATAGTGTTGACGAATCTATGGTACCCTATTTTGGTCGGCATGGGGCCAAGCAATTTATCAGAGGCAAGCCCATCAGATGGGGTTATAAGTTATGGACAGGTAACGAAAAAGGCTACATTGAGTGGTTTGAGCCCTATCAAGGGGCAACAACCATTATTCCCGCTAATATAAAGATCTAGGTCTTGGACCTAAATGTTATTCTACACATTTGGAAAGTTCTTCATAACAGATTTCCTGGGACTTATTTTCATCTTTATTTCGATAATTTTTTACAACACTTGAATTGTTACAGAAACTGAAAAGATATGGATTCAAAGGAACGGAACTATTAGAGAAAATCGCATAGGTAAAGATTGTCCTTATCTCTATTTCCAGCATTATAAAACAAAAGTACGAGGTAGTTTTGAATTTTGCACTTCCGACGATAACAGGATTACGCTATGCAAGTGGCATGGTGGTTGTTTCTTTTTAGCTTCAAATGCCAATAACATTTTGCCTACTGTACATGTAAAAAGATTTTCTCAGAAAGAAAAAAGTATTATGTTTCTCAACCTAATATTATAAAAAAATACAATGAAAATATGGGAGGGGTTGATAGAGCGGACCAGAATATCAGTTTATACAGAACGTCAATAAGAGGAAAAAGTGGTATTTTCCTATAATTTGTCACTGTCTGGATATGGCTTTTCATAATGGGTTGGCAACTCTACTGAAATGGCAGTGGTCAAAAAGATCATATGCGTTTCAGACAGTCTGTTGCACTTGCTATTTTAGAAACCTATAAAAGTCAACAAAGAGAGGTCCAAGCCGTTTTTCTGCTAATTTGCATAGAGCATTCAAGGTACGACAGGTTAGATCATTTGGTTGTTTATAAAGAAAAGCAAACAAGATGTGGTGTCTGCCATAAAAACTGTAATTTCATTTGTCAGAAATGTGAAATTGCTCTACATCCGGAAACTTTGTTTGTTAACCATCACACAGTTTAACTCTAAAGTGATAACATTAACCCTTTAATATACTATTAAAAATGTTATGCCAACTTCTTTTAACCATTTTTTTAAACCCATTAAATTTTAAAACATAAAATTTTTTTCAACAAAAAAAAGTTAAATACAAATTATTATTTAAATTTATCTACAGGTCTAAAAAACATATTGAAAACAAAATTTTTGAACAAAAATTTAATTAGCGCATTTTAGACCCAAATTTTTAAATTTTAACAAAAAATTGGCCCGAAGTTGGCAGTTTTTCTTGGTTTTCCCTTTCCCGGGGGATTTTTAATTTTTTAATTCAGGTTTTAATTTTGCATTTTTTTTAGAAACCTGACTCCTCTAAAATTTCAATCAAGAAAATTTAGCCCGGTTTTTAAATTTGAATTTGGCCCGCGAAAAATTTTGTTTGGAAATTCTTTTCATCAATAAATGGGTTCACAAGGTCAAAAGCTTAATCTTTCAAAATATTTTGACATGAAATTTCTTGGTTTTTTCCAAATGATATTTTATGCTATTTAAGAATGTTAAGATTCAAAAAGGAAAAGGGGCCATTGGGGAAAGACAATTCTTTTTGAATGGTTAGAATGTCGATCTTTCTCCCTTGGGCAAACCTAACCTCTTTCTTTAGTTATAGATTTATTCGGCTTTCAATTTTTTTCCCCCTTTTATATTTTTTTCATAAAAAGAAATAAGATACCGAAAATTTTTCCCTTTTTATTTTTTTAAAAAAGGGACCACAAGTGTTGTTAAAGTTTTAAAAAAACTGAGGGGTTAAAAAAAAACTTTGTCGGATTTTTGGGAAAAATTGTCTGGAAAACCCGTTTATTTTTGCCCCAATACAAAATATGTTAAAAATGTTTTTAGTTTTTCCATGCACTAACACCCACTGAAATGGTATGCAATGTTTTTTAAGATTTCTAGCCACTGTTTTTTGGCAAGTTTTGAGTTTTTGGGAGGTACTTGAAAGCCAACGGCAAGTCGAAAAATATATATAGTTTAAGAATCAGTTTCCAAAAAAGGGCTAAAATTGACAAAAATGCCAAGAACTGAACTGAAATTCTACGGGGCAAGGAAAATTTTTTAGCATTGGAGCCATATGGATGGCACCATAATAAAATTCAATCTCCGGGAGGGCAGATGCAGAATATTACAGGATCCAAAAAGGATTTTTTCATACAATGTGCATTTATTTTATTTTGTCAGTAGTGTGTTAGAAAATGTAAAATTAAACAAATAATATAATACAAATAGGGAAAGGTGTACAAAATGACATAGTGGGGTAAAATGACACATTCATCGTATAGAACGTAAAAGCGCCTTAAGAATGTACGTAGGTCTGAGATTAACTCATTAGTCATATACCTAAGCCGCTCAAATAACTTTAGTTCATGTTTAGAAGCTAATGGGGTATACGTCTTCTGAATGTATTTTTCCCACTTAAAAATATTTGTGACGACGTTTTAAATTGATGATAAATACAGAAATATTTTTGTAAGATGTATTTATTTTAATAAGTGTTCAGACTCATTCATTTATGATTGCTTATATAAAGTTTTAAATAAAACATAGGTGGATTAAAAAAACAACATTTTTTTGCATGTTCTGAAGTCGGGTAAAATGACATAGTATCTTGGCGGTAAAAACGACATAAGTATGTCATTTTGCCCGACCTATTAAAATTAGTATGTCATTTTGTCCGACCTATAAAAAATTTTGTTTCCTTCTACATTGGGATGTTGGGAATGCCGCGATCCTACAAAGAAAGACGAACAGACAATCGTGGAGTACTACTTCAATGTTAAAAGCAATAGAAGCGGTCAACAAAGGTGAAATGGGATGGTTAAGAGCATCCAAAGTTTTTGGGGTACCACAGGCTACTTTACGAAGACATGCTTTGAAAACCAATAAAGTAATAAAGGCTGGAGAAAAGCGGCTTTGGCAGGTTTAAAACTATTTTTCCTCCAGAAGTAGAGAGGCAACTAGTCGAACATCTTAAACTACTAGAGTCAAGATTTTTGGACTGACAAGAAAAGACGTCTTGAGTTTAGCCTACCTGTTAGCTGTTAGGAATGGATTCCAGCAACTGTTTCAATAATGAGAAGAAAACAGCTGGAAAAGATTGGTTGCGAGAATTTAGAGGAAGGAACCCAGATATAGCTTTACGTAAGCCGGAAGCGACCTCTGCGGCAAGAGCCCAAGCGTTCAATAAACCTCAAGTAGCTCAGTTTTTCAAGATCTTGGAGGACGTTATTAAAAAAGAAAATATAAATAACATGAACATATACAACGCCGATGAGTCAGCACTCTCCACCGTGCAACGGCCTCAAAAAATATTTGCCACAACAGGTCGTAAACAAGTAGGTGCCATTGCGAGTGCGGAAAGAGGATCCCATGTTACGGTTGTTTGCTGCATGGGTTCCAACGGTAATTTCATCCCACCAGCCCTAATATTTCCCAGAAAAAATATTAAAAAAGAATTAGTTGATCACGCTCCTCCAGGAACGCTCGGCATTGCTCAGGAGTCTGGTTGGATGACTGGACCAGTATTTTTGCAGTGGTTGCAACATTTTCAAAAATTCACTAAAGCTTCCACGGATCAAAAGGTTCTTTTAATTATTGACGGTCATTCTAGCCATAAGTATCTTGACACATTGATTTACGCAAAACAACACGGAATTGTGCTACTATGCTTACCTCCGCACTGCACGCACCGTATGCAACCTCTGTATGTATCATTTTTCGGTCCCTTAAAAACGTATTTTGATCAGGAAGTAAGTAAATGGCTTAAAACACATCCGGGTAGGGTTGTGACACAGTTTCAAATCGGCGCCTTATTCACAGAAGCATATGGGAAAGCAGCAACCATCCAGAATGCTACCCATGGTTTTTATAAAACAGGAATATGCCCACTGAATGCTGATGTATTCCCAGATTATATGTTTGAGGCAGCAGAAACTACAAATGTTCCTATTAATAATGATCCACAAGAAGAACATAACATTGACAATAATACAATTGCAGAAACTTCTTCAAATTCTTTACCAGAAAGGGAAAATTATGACGAATCGCAAACTCTGGAAAAAAAATGCCAACTCAAAAAAGGAAAGTTCCCTTACCGCTACAGTGGGTGATTTGAGTCCACTTCCAGTAGGACCATTTATCGCAGGACAGGGGAAAAGAAAACCTAGAAAGCGTCAAGGAACTATAGTGCTCAATTCTACTCCGAATTTAGAGGAAGCAAAAGGTAAAACTGCACCAAAGGTTTATGAAAAAAGAAGAACTGTGACCAAGCAGTTATTAGTTGACTCTGAACCAGCCATAGAAAAGGTTTCTAAAAAAAGAAGGATTGTTACCCAACCGTTATTAGTGGAATCTGGCTCTGAATTAGAAGAAGAACCATTCTCTGCAGATGAAGAGGATGATTGTGCTTGCATTTATTGTATAGGGGGAGTTTAAAAGGTCAAAGCCTGGAGAAATATGGCTTCGATGCTATTCTTGCTCAAGATGGCTCATGCTGAGTGTGCTGGAGTGGACAAAAAACAAAACAATTTATTTGTGAAATTTGTTCTGAAAATTAATTTCGAAAAGTACGTTTAAGAAATGAGTGTGTCATTTGCCCACCTAGTCGGGTAAAATGAACTTTTGCATCACCATTAAAAATCTTTAAAATAAAAAAATTTTTTTATGTTTCGACAACTGTTTTTATTCCACCTATAGATTGGGGAACTATGTGTATTGGTTATTTTGTTGGACGTCAATGTTTTTTTTATAAATATATTATTCCACTTGTAGAAAACCCTATGTCATTTTGTACACCTTTCCTCTACATACTAGATAATTATTATTAGTTTTTTATTTAAATAAAATCTTTAATTAGGTTAAGTTGTGACAATTTTCTTCTTCTTTTTTTTGTGGGCTTTGGAACTGATGGTTCACGTAAACCTACAATGGTACAACACTCGTAACCTGAACTGGGGTTTAACAATGAACTGCAGTTCAAGAAAACTTGTGTTGAACCATTGTTTGTTCAACCGGCCCTTAACCCCCCATTATCGCTAACGGTGTCTGACACCGACGGTACTAATATACTTGCTGCATTTGCGCATGAATTAACCGTTTCTCGTCCCGCTCTCGGTACCTTCCGGTAGCGGGCGGCTTAAGTTCAGTACAAATCGGTGTGTTGATCAGTGCAGTTGAACGATCTTTTGAGCGGATTTCGGTGCCCGACACCGTAGCGACTATATACGTTTCAAATTGTTTTAAAGGGTTATAGAAATACAGTAAAAAAGGTAAAATTTTTTACATAAATAAAATAATTATGTAATACAATTATTGTTTTTTTTAGTTTATAGAGATGTCTTATGAAGCAGAGCAAAGAAGACTTGAGTATTTAATGGATACAGTCCCTAGTCCATTGCCTGTATTTGACGATAGGGGAGGAAATGATATGATCATGTTGAGAGAGATATCTGATGCCGAAGATGCGGACGAGATCCTTAGTAACCCCCTTTTCATTTTTTGGGAAAAAAGATAAAGCTCCGGGAGGGAAAAAGAACGTCCCTCCTAAAAATGTTAGAACTAGGTAAAAAATTATGTCATTCGTTTGCCAATGTCGAGGTTACCAACACGTTCTTTACAAAAACCATTTGATATTTGGAAATTTTTTGGGGGGGATGATGAAAATGTTAGCAATGATTGTGCAAAACACGAATAAATATATAATTAATATATATTAATATAATATAAAAATTCAGTAAAGGAAAATTTCGTACGTGATCGAGACGCAAGGAATACGGGATCTATTAGAAATTCAAGCATTTATCGGGTTGATTTATTATGTACTTGAAAGCAAATCATCTCAATGCAGATGAGCTTTGGAAAAGTGATGGATCTAGTGTAGAGATTTTTCGCTTGACCATGTCTTTATCACGCTTTCGATTTCTGCTGAGATGCATTAGAATGGTAAAAGACGAGTCGTGAAGAGAGAATAAAGACAGATAAACTTGCGCCTATAAGAGTTTTCCCTTCGAAATGTTTTTAAGTCATTGAAAAAACGGGTACAGTCTCTCAGGAAACACCATAGATCAAAGGGGCTGCCAGGATTTAGGGGTAGGTGTGGCTTTCGTCAGTATTTCCTTCAAAGCCCAATAGATATGGCATAAAAATATTTGCATTGGCAGATGCCAAAATATTTTATACGGCCAATATGGAGGTATACGTTGGCCAACAGCCTCCTGGCCATTTCAGTCAGCAACAGTCCCCTTCTGTAGTGGAGAGGTTATGCACACCCATTTATGATTCAGGTCGAAACCTTACCATTGATAATTGGTTCACGAGCATTGAATTATTAGATAATTTATACAAAAAAAATATAACATAGTGGGAACCATTAGAAAAAATAAAACACAATTGCCTATGGAATTTACAAAACCAACACACCCTGTGAAATCAAGCATGTTTGGTTTCAGACAAATTGTACCCTGGTTTCATACATTCCAAAGAAAAAACGTAGTGCTCGTATCTTCACTGCACCATGATGCATAATTGACAAAGGCACCGGCGAATCCTTTAAACCCGAATATTACTTCATACAATGCCACTAAAGGCGGAGTTGGATATGGTGGATCAGCTTTTCTTCTTACCAACTGTGCTCGGATCACAAGACGATGGCCAATGGTTATATTTATACCATTTTAAATGTAGCTGGTATTAACGCAATGGTGGTTTATGCCGCT
Source organism: Listronotus oregonensis (assembly GCA_019359885.1). NCBI lineage: Eukaryota > Metazoa > Arthropoda > Insecta > Coleoptera > Curculionidae > Listronotus > Listronotus oregonensis. Next base: position 14,284 of record JAHBCN010009781.1, read on the forward strand.
AACAATACGGATGAAAACGACGAATTTTAAGCAACCTTGCAAATCAGCTAATACAGTCTTACTTGAATGTCCGAGTAAAAACTAGAAATTTGCCAATTAGCATCAAAAGCCGAATCCGTGAAATTTGTGGTCTAGAGGTTCAAAGTGGTTCCAATGTAAACAGAAATGATACAAAGGGTCGTTGTTCATTCTGTAGCTCAAAAAAGAATAGAATTACTCGTTTTTCCTGCATAATATGTAATAAATTCATGTGTTTGGAACATATATATGGGATCTGTCAACATTGTAAAAATGATGTTTCTGACTAAAATTTTACTTTTAATTTATATGTTTAAAATTCTGTATTTTTGTAGTTTACTTGAAGAAATAATGTATACTTTTAGTTTGTAGACTTGTATTGGCTTTGTTTTTAGTTTATTTATTTAAAATTTGCAAAAACAACATGAAGAAAACTTATAATTTTTTTTAATATAAGATATTATTTCTACTAATAAATGTTTGTTACTTTCTAAACTTGTGAGTTGTTTTTAATGAAAAACATAAAAAAACACGATTCCATACCAAATATTAAAAACATATATTTTTTAATGTACCTTTTTAACTTGTCGGTGTCGTACACCGTAGCGACTATTATTTTTAGTATGATAAACGTAGCTTAGAATTATACGCGGGGGTGGAACAAATTAGTAACAAGCTGATCTCAGCGGGGATGTGCAGATAATTACCCCCTATTTAACCCCTCAAAAGTCCCATTTGGTCCTAGTGGGGGAAGGTTGAAAAAAATCGCCGCCATCTTGGATTTTTTCGTTTTTTTTTTAAATATCTCCGTTTGCGTTAATTTTTTTGAAAAAAGTAAAGAAACATTTTTTGTAGAGAATAAAATTGTGAACATTTTATCTTTTATTTCTAAAGTTAATGGTAAATGAAATATGACAATTTTATAATATCGATTTGACATATTTTCATTTTTTATGTATATTTTTTAACTTTAACTGTGTATTATTGTGATAATTAAACTTTAGATCATATTTACAACTTAACATAACAATTATAACAAAAATAAGAAGTTAAACGTTATTAATAATTAATTAAAGGTTCCCCGGTTTTACCCCATATTCCCCTAAGGCGGGCCACTCACGATACTGCGACGTCGTACGATTTCGTCGCATCCAACCAAATTGAACGCAATTTGATCGTGAGTGCTCGTGCCTTCAACGAAATCGTATGATTTGACCGCAGACAAACGAGTCTGTCTGCCGCAGTACAACACCGTTGCACAGCATAGCTAACTAAAGCAGCACTATTACTTGAATTGGCGGGAAAGTACGGTCATTTTTCTCGCGCAGGTTCGGCAGCCATTTTCTAGGATACGTAGGATTTTTTCGCGAGGTAATCCGGTAATCGTTTACTACCTTGTGTCCCCTATCACTGTCCTTTGTTACACGTTAAAAGAAATAGTCAGATAAATGGTAACAGCCGATATCCTCGCGAAAAATAGCTATATATATGCCTCCATTATTTGAATTGTTTCGTTAATAACTGTTGTTGTGAAGCTTGTGAGGTTATAAGATTATTTTCGTGTTTTGTGATTATAATTTGTGTAGTGGAAAAAACAGTGTTACTTTTTTGAAAACAATAGTGTAGTACGTCTTGTAATATGGCAAGTAAAATTAAGAGTGGTGGACACGTTTGTGCTGCAAAAACTGCAAAAATAGAAGAGCTAAGGAAAATGTATACAGTTATTTTAGTTTTCCGAAGGATAATAATCGGTAAGTACCCACTTTACTTTTTCTTAAAAAATTTTGTAAATAAAGAAAATTCAGTGAATAAAATTAGTGACAAAAGTATATACTTTCCAGCGTAAGGTGGAATAAATTAATCTTCCAAAAAATTGCTAAAAGTAAGTTTATATGAAAAAAAAACCGTTTAATGATGTCAAAAAATTGATTATTTAACAATATATTTGCGAAAATTTCCGCAAAAAAGAAGAACCTATGAATAAAACTTCATCTTTACCAGAGCCATAATGAAATACTTTGTATTAGTTCATTACTGTTCCTTATTCATTTTAAATGTATAACTGGTGGTAAATGGCAAAATGCCAACACCGTGTGATGTGTGAATGATAAATAAGTAATAACAGTAAATGTTGGTGCTGTAGTCTTTAAATTTTTACTTTGACATCTATTGTACATATATGTCATTTAAAATACTGATAAGAATAACAATGTTTGTCTATCAGTTTGCTTTTTGTGGTTTGTTAAGCATAGACTTTTTAGACTCTAAACTTTTAATTTTTTTAGTGCACGCACCTGGGCTATAGCTAGTGGTCGTGATGATCTGTTGGATAGAATTGAAAATTTGTACAAGGGATATCGTCTTTGCTCGGCCCATTTTGAAAAACAAAATGTTTTAAATGATTTGAGAAACAGACTTCAGCCAAATGCAGTTCCAACAATATTTCCTGCATTGGAAGGCGCATCTTCAATATTATCAGAACATTGCTACTCAACATTTTGCATTTATCATCATCTATAGGTATGTAATTATTAGGACTAAACATCAATAAAAACATTCTACTTAAAAAAGTTGAAATAAAACTAAAGAACAACATATTAAGGTAATAACAATGTTAATCTGTTATTACTTATTAGCCATTTTGGCAAAATTTACTTATTAGACCCACGCTGATTTTGGGGTTTTTGAAGTGCTGATCACAAATCACAGAAAAATTCCCGGCAGGCTCTGGGTTTTAAGTTATGAAACCATTAAGTGACTGACCCCAAATGAACAATACCTTCTAAAATTTTTCTTCTTGAAACTGACCACTATCAAATTGAAACATATACTGATTTTTAAAATTTTATATTTAACAAATACACTAAAATTTACAGTATTTTTTTTTGCATCCTATTTTTAGTAAAAATACCTCATATGAATCCAAAATCGAAAATTACCAAATAATTATATCCATTTAAGTATACAACATATTATATACAGTATAAAACTAGATTCATTTGAACTGTTTTTTTACTTAAACAATGAAATATTGTTTTAATGTTTTTTTATTATGTAAGTGCCCCAATCAGTGTATTCTATTTGTTTGTAGTCAGTTTTAAGAAGGAGAAAGTGTTGTCAATTTTTAGGTTAATCCAATTTTGGGGGCTTCATAACTTAAAAATAGAGGTTGGCACAAAGATTTGTGATCAGTGCTCCAAAACACCCAAAGATGCAAAAATCATCACAGTTGGCAAGGAGTCCAATTAGTAAAACCTTACCACTATTATGTAATATGTAAGTAGTTTGATGGCAATCTTTTTATTATTAGGTAAGGCCCCGATCCAGTCACTCCAGTCACTCCAGCCACCATCTACCTTTTCAAAAAATTTCCATTCTTCAGAATGTGTGGTTAATAAAGGTAAATATTTGGGTTAATAATAAAGATTTTGCAAGGCTTTTGAATGACCTTATTTTTAACCTTTTTAAATTTTCCCTTTGGGATTGGGAAATTCATATTATTTTAACTGATTCTTTTTTTTTATTTAGGTCTCGAAGCAGATACTAATTTTTTTTTTAGCCATATCACACTGACATTTCCGATCATACTGAGAGTAAAAATGTCACTGAGCAAGGTATGTAAAAAATGAAGCAATGCACTTTTTTTTGTTTGAGGACCCAGATAATGTATTGTAAACAGACTGCAAGATGCCAATACTGTGTTAACAGCTATGTTCGCTATTTGAAAAGTTTGTCAATGCTCATCTGTTATCTGTGGCCAAGTTCTGCAGAACAAAGAATCATTTAAACTAGTGGGTGGTGAGAATAACCTTTTAAATGGCATAAACCCAATACATTCATAGCCTCAGCAGCTTCAAAAAAACTTGAATTCCTTTTTTATTTAATCCGGGTACTTGTATTTTCCCCAGATAAGACATCCCCTTTTGAATATTATTCTCATGTCTGGGAGAATGGCGTCTCCTACACACACCAGCGTTCTTGACACAGAAAAACTTCTTTCTCTTGCCATTGACGGGCTGTAGGGGATTTGTCGCTCTTTTATAGGTATTTTCACAACCAATATAATTCCTCCTTGGCAGCTCCCAACATAGCAACATGTAGTGCCCCTTTTATGCATCCGTTGACAGTTTGTTCCTTCATCCCTAGAGTGTCCAGACTATGGAACTGCTACCCGCAGATGTTTTCCTTTCCTCCAAAGCTCCAAATATTTAAATCTAGTGTGAATAAACTCCCTCTTACCACACTTCGGACACCACGCTACATTAGTATTTGGGTCAGCCTTCGGAACTGTCCCAAGATAAAAGAACATAATATCCCACCAAAATAGTTACGTAAAATGAGAGGGCCAAGTTCATAATCCAAAATCTTGCCTCTTAAACATCTGATATCTAAAATAGACCAAGTTTGTCCACCTTTTTGTTTCACTCTTTGACTTGACAAGTTTTTACTGATCTGTCTGAAATAATTTTTTTTTTTTTATTAATACAGACATTTTTATTAATACTGACAGATCACTGCAGGTCAAACAAGAGTGAAACAAAGGTGTAGATAACTTGGCCTAATTTTAGATCTCAGTGCTTTCAGAGGCAAAGATTTTGGATAGGAACTGGCCTGAAATGTTTTGTGTAATATAATGTAATACACATAAAATAACTAAAAATAAATAGCTTATTAAAAATACTCAAAGAAAAGAATTATCTAATTCTGGGGTCAGCAAGTACAGCCCAAAACAAAAACAAATAAAACAAGACAAACAGCTAACATACATGTTACAAAATGTTGCACTCATTCAGGAAATATATCTTAAGTTGTGCTTAAAAGTTATAAGTGAATTGACATTTTCAATTCTAGGCAACTAACTAACGTATTCAAACCCTTTAAAAAAAGGAGTTTTGGCAGATTTTTTCTTTTTGTTGCAATAAAAAAATATTTTGTTGTCTTGTACTATGGGAATGTATGTCACGATTATAAATGAATCTATTAACCAGACATGAAGGAGCATTACCCATTTTAATTTTAAATACAAACACTAAAACACGAAATTTAAAGTATTCTGAAACCGGCAACCATTGTAAGCACTGATGCATTAGCCTAATCGGAGTATATTTAGAATAGATAGATTTTTAGATAGAGCTAAATAAGTTTTACTCTCCATCAAAACCTTGTAATAATTCAATAATAATAATAATAATAATAATTGAAGGTGAAGATTTATCTTTAATTGTCATTCTTCCACATTTAGATAAATTTTATAAGTTATAAAAAGCTATTTTGCTCTATTGTAAACGATTTTACTCGAAAAAGGTTTGGCTACCCAAAATGTTATGTTAATGATAATATTCAATTGTTTGCAACTTCTAGATCGGTAAGCTACATGAGGTTAAAAGCAAGGAGATTTTTCTGCATTCATTTGTAGTTTGAAATTATATACTAGGTACCAAAACTGGATAAATAATGCCACTATAGTATATTTTTAAATGATAACTATCACCTTCATAATAATATGATTATTCTTAAACAATTAACAATTGAACTTGGAAACCATACTTTACTTTATTTCTAGAATATTAGAATTTTAATATCAAATTATAAAGTGAAGTTGAAAAAAATGAAAATAAATATGTGCAAATAAATTCCCATACTTATAGTATTATATCAGATGTTCTTAAAGAATGACAATAAAATTTTATTTTACCTTGAGATTGATATTTTTATAAATTATTTTTCTATCTCTTATTCTGTGATATTGTTAACGTCTTTTTTTTATTTGAACATATCTTGGTAATAATTTTTCTTTTTCTTTTCTAGTTCAACTTCAGCTACCGATTCCTGAAGTCCTTCTAAGTCCTTCTAAAAGTATGCAGACGTCGCCTCCTCAGGTCACCTCCAGGGTCGCCTCAGTATATACAAACTCCCAGAAATTGTCTAGTGGCTCACCTCAAGCTCGCCCTTAGAGGTAGAGAATAAAAGATTTACAAAATGAAAATATGCATTTAAAAACCAAAATTATAAAACTATCAGAAACAATGTAAATAAGACTGTTAGAGATATTTCTTTGGAGGAATATAAAGAATCTACCTTAGTTTTGTTCCTCACCAGATCTGCAATTTTATTAACATTCAAGTTTCTCAAATAAATAAAAAACCCAAAGGCAGAAGGTATTCTTCCAATTTAAAACAGAATGCCTTGGAATGTATTTTATACTGGACCTAAACTGTATAGGTATTTAGCAAAAGTTTTGTTTGAAGCTACAGTACATTGATGAAGCATATTCAGAATGTTAGGGTTAGATCCTGGCTAAATGCTAATATATTAAAATTACTTAAAATGAAAATTCAAAATTTCTCTGAACGGGACAAATGTTGTTTACTGTGCTTTGACGAAATGGCCATAAAATCAAATCTATTTTATAATATAGGAAATGATCAATAGTAGGTTTAGAAAATTATGGCGAAGGAAACAAAAAGTTCTCTGCAGCAGAAAATGCAACAGTTTTTATGGTGAGAGGACTTTTTAAAAAGTGGAAACAGCCCATATCCTACTATTTTCACTCATCTTCATGTCCGCCAGAAAAATTAAAAACGCTTTTATTTGAAGCTATTGAACAACTGACAGAGTGTGGTCTAAATGTTTGTGTTGCTTTGGGAGATCTTGGGTCCAATAACTGGAAATTAGCCAGGCTACTAGACATTAGTCCAGAGAAACCCTATTTTGCTGTAAGTGGAAAAAATTATCTTTATGTTTGACACACCCCACTTGATAAAGTTAACAAGAAATAATTTATTAAAACACCATTTGTTTTTGACAATAAAAAGACATCATGGAACCACATCAGGATGATGTACCAGCATGACAAAAATTATGCCAGAAGGGCTCTTCCAAAACTTACATTCCCACATTTCCCAAACAATTTTGATTTAATGAAGGTTAAATATGCGACCCAAATTTTAATGCCAGTGTTTCATGCTGCTATGGACTTGTATATTAGATTTGGAGTTCTTCCAGAGAGGCCGTTGCAACATCAGAAGTTGTGGATAAGTTTGATAAGCTTTTTGATTTGCTAAATTCGTCAGCAACTAGTTCTAAGACCAAGAAGTATAACAGAGCTTACAAGGGCTTAAAATTCCAAGAGCAATTTCTAAAAGACTGTAATGATTTTTTTTCAAAACTAAGACTTATAAATAAACAAGAAGTAAATATAACAAGCAAAGTAAGATTTATAAAAGGGTTTGGGAGAATCACAATCAATGGGTTTAGAGAATTATGGAGTATTTTAAAACTAATGGATTTGACTACCTTTTCTCTAGAAGACTAAATCAAGACTGCCTAGAAAATTTTTTTGGAAAAATTAGGATTCAAAATGGAAACTGCGTTAATCCAACCCCAAACAATTTGAGAGAAGTTTTAGAAAATTAATTTGCCTAAATTTATTTAATTCAGGAACAGAAAACTGTGAAGGTGATCCAGATAAAGTTTATTAAATATAGCAAAATATTCAAATCAATTTGAACCACTGGACAAAAGTACAACTGATGCTAGTGCATCAACAAGCAGTTCACCTGATTTACCTGTTGTTGACACTGATTATAGGTGTGACATTTTGGAACAGAATATAGCTCGATATATTTGCGGCTATTTAATTAATAAAACATTGAGTCTTCACACTTGCAGTGTCTGTGAAGAATATTCCAGAAAATATAAAGAATTGGATGATACCTCCCTGTATTGTTATTTTACAGCTTATGAAAATAAATCAGGAGATATTTTTGGAAATTTACGAATGCCTGCAAATGATTTTGTTGAGTTTATATCTTCATTGAAATATTATTTCAAAACAACTTTGAAAATTTTATTTTAAAGGATAATATAATTGCAAGTTTTGTTAATGTTTTTAAAAATGTAAAGTATACACACCCATGTCCAAATTTTCAATTATTGTACTTATTAAAATTATATGCTAGACTTAGGTTTATATTATACTATAAAAAAAAATTAACAAAAATTTCAAACAACAAACGATTGTAAATAAAAACGAAAAAAATAAGGTAATAATCTGGAAACACATATAAATACTTTCAACTGTAACTATCATTTTTTAAATAGTATAGGGTAATTAGGCCTTTAGAAGTTTACATAAGGTAAAGGTAATACAGTTTATTAAATTTAATCATCCAGCCCAAATTTTCAAAATAAACCAATTGCAATGAAAATGTGGGAAATATCCTCTCTTAAAACTTTATAAAGACAGTTATTCCATTTAAACAATTGCCATTTATTAAAAATGTTATAAGCTGTTTTGAAAATGAAATAGATACCTACAATAAAATGTATTCATATTGCTATAAATCAACCAGGTTTACTCATTATTATATATAATAGAACCTAAGTTAGTTTATTTTTTTATATTTTCTATTATATTATAGATTATATTATTTTGTAATCTTTATATGTCGAGTATTAATTCCTATCAAAGCGATATCCTTATAACATGTTAAAATCATGTAATCTCATCTCATTTCCCACAAGCACTGAAAACTCTACTATCATTCATCAAAATGTACAATCTATTGGAAATTACTTGGATGAGGGTTTAAAACACCTACTTCAGTATCATAAAGAGTGTAAATTCCTGTGTATTTCAGAACACTGGAAAAAGTTGGAACATTTACAGGCATATGTGATAAATATTCTTAAACAGGCACCAGCTTTTTGTCAAACTGAATGATATGGAGGTGCAGCAGTGTATGTGCAAAAAACCTAAAATTTATGGAATCTAGGATCAAAAGTGAACAGTAAATTATGATTGCAATTTATAGGCCCTCTAAGGGCGATGTAAATGTATTTTTCAAAAATGGAGGAGGTGTTGTCAAAAATACTAGAACAGAAATGTGTATTTCTTTGACTTTAATATAGAACTCCTTAAAAACAATAAAAATAGATCAATTTTTTTATCAATAATAAATTCATCTTAACTTTATCCTACCATTTTGGAAAATACTAGGTTAACTAAATGTATACAAATATTTTCACTAATATAAAAAATTTCCCTTTATTAGAAGCAGAATTATAAACACAGTTATTTCAGATCATACTGTTTTCCTAAAAAGTTGGTACATCAAAAAAGAAAGAAGAACATTTGTTTAAAAGTAAAAAAAAAATAAAGGGAAATTTAAAAAATAGAGTAGATCTACATTTTGTATTAAAACAACAAAATAATACCTACATTGAAATGTATAAAATTGTAAAGAAAGAATATGATAATGTGTTAGTATATTATGATAATATAATTAGGAGTTTTGATAATAAGAATAAATATATGTGGTCGATTTAACAGGTATCAAAGACAAGGGCATTTACAATCACATTGACTGCTGAGAAACTTTCCAACAATTACAATTATTTTTTACTAATAATAGTACTTGATTTATTAAGAGAGCTTGACAATATAGACTGGCACTCGAATATCATTCAAAATGACAAGGTTTTTAAATTATTCTAGTTTCACGAAATGATCTCATAATGTTATCAAAGAAAAAAATTAAAAATAAAAACAGTTCTGGAGATGAAATACCAAAAAAATAGTAAACCTCAGCATACCAGTGATTGTAGAGGTAATGTGTTTTATAATAAATAACTACTAAGGGGGTATTTTTCCGATCAGTTAAAGTTGGCATATGATAGTCTCAGACCTATTACTGACTTGCTGGTTGTACAAAACTGTTCGAATTGGTGGCGAGTGTTCAACTAATGAAATGAAAGATTTTTTTTTTTCTATAAAACAAAGTGGTTATCTAAACAGAAGATCCACTCAAATGCTATTTTCCAGTGTATGCGAACAGTTTTGAATTAAGTATTTGAGAAGTGACGAAATGGCAATGGGAATATTCCTAGATTTATCAAAACCATGTCACTGCTAGGAAGCTACTTCTTCAAAATATTGCATTTACATGGAATCAGGAAAAATGCCCTAAAGTAGTAGAATCATACCTCAGTACCTATTGTTTTTTTTTTGTGACGTCATTTTATTTTATATTTGTTCTTACATACCAATGTGAATAATTTGAAATAAAGAAATATAAATAAAATAAATAATAAATAACTAAAATATTACGCACCTGCAAACAAAAACCCTTTAGCATATCATAAACCTAAAAAGACATACTTTGTAAATATCCAAAATTGTGTAGCAAACCTTTAGAGCATAATATTTCCAAAAAGGACGTGAAAATTATATTGTAAACCCCAAAAATAAGCGGAAAGCTAAATAAATGGTTCTGCTCATTTTAGGTGGTACAGAACGCCTTAAAGAAAATAGAGACTAGTAGGTCTCCAGTAATATTTCAAACAAATAAAATGTATCCTTTACTAGTAGAATAAATTTGTATAAGTTCGAGTATAATAAAGTGAAGAAAACATTAAGAGTGTTTAATTTTCATTAGTCTTAAAATTTGTGACGGCTTTTGCCACTTCGGTGAGTGGTTAAAATGTGGTAACTCAGAAACCTCAGTTACAAGGTTTGTTGGCAGGGGATGCAGTTGCAACAATATTTGTTACAGTAGAAAAACATTAATCACAATAAAAGAATAACTAACTGTTTCCACCGAAAGTCAAATGAAATAAGATATTGTTGATATATATTGTTTTATTAGGTGGAAAAGTGTAACTACTTTTGGAAAAATCTTAATGCTTTAAACAACAATTTTTCTCCTAATAAATCATACTATTTTTTCTTCAACCCTCAAAATTTTAATGTGTAATAGTTTAAGGGAAAATAAACAGACTAGCAATAAAAAATAATTTTGGTGCCACTCGGGAGGCGGCACTAATAATACTTTTACAACCGCCGATGGCTGCATCCTAAGTAGGGCATAAGTACTTCTAGTGCTCCCTTCAGCAGCATTAGAAGTTCCGGTTAGTTATACCACTAGCATTCATTCTTCTGAAAACCTAAAAGTTATCCACATATTCATATTAAGTTTAAATTGGTACAGTTCAAACGCAGCTACCAGTCTAATTAAAATTTAGGCTATAGCTATAACTTTTTACAACATGAGTAATAAAGTTACAGATATAACTTTATTACCCGGTTGCAGAAAGCGTGATTAGTACTTTAAACGTTTAACAAAATGTCAGATTTTGACAGGTTGCCTACTAAAACCATTGAATAACATTGACATAACGTTCTGTTAAACATTCTATACCTTGAATAACTTTTGTGCAACCTGTGGTAGTTATCTAAAGGTAAATTTAAATTCTATACTAAAATCCGCATGATTTTACCTTAACTTTTTTTTATAAAAAAATGACTAATAATTTATTTTTGTCCCCCAGTTTTCAAAGTAAACATAATAATATAAATACGTATTAAAAGCAAAGGAAGTTATAGCTCAAAATGTTTTTTTTTTAATTAACTCTTAAATACAAAAGTCTTTTTCTATTTTTGGCATAAAAGTGATATTTTTCACAATTGACCGGCGTATTGAACTTTTCAACACTAGTTTTTTTTATTGTACTTGCAAACTAAGTACACCCCTGCTATTTCGACCAGAAGCTTGTGGCAATACAGCCCTGGATGTATCCGCATAAAATGGCGTCAAGGCCACAGAATTTGGCTGAAAAATATCAAAGGCGCCGACAGAGAGTAAGAGTGCTGCTTTAGTTAGCTATGCTGTGACCGTTGGTTGGATCGTGTTGTTGACCGTGTGTGGCCGAGTGCGTCTTGTTGATACAACAGAGATTAGTTTTATTTGGCTTGTGTGCTTAAAAGTTGTAGAAAATGGCATTATATACCGAGAATTTCTTAAGGGAATTTTTTGAATTATACAAAGAACAAGAGTGTCTTTGGAAAGTAAAGAGCGAATCATATCATAACAGAAACGCTCGAAGAGCGGCCATGGATATTTTAATTTTAAAATTTCAAGAAGTAAATAAAGACGCAAACGAGGATTTAGTGAAAAAGAAAATTAATAATTTTCGAACGTCCCATAAAAGGGAACTGAAATTAGTACAAAATTCAACTAAATCTGGGACTGGAACCGATGACATTTACAAGCCAAAATTATGGTATTTTGAGTTACTGTCATTTTTGAATGATCAAGATGTACCCCGACAAGCTGTTTCTAACCTATCCGATGAGGAAGAGGTAAGTAAATAAAAAAATATAACATGTTAACAACTTTATTTTGCCATGGAACAGCCCCTTCATTGTTAAAATATATTAAAAAATTTTCTCTTGTCATTTTTGCAACCTGTGATGAATTCTTAGCGCTAGAACTCCTTTGCAGATCAGATAAATCATCTAAGGTCACCCGCAGCCCTAGTGTAAGTGTTCCAGCTTCTTGATCTTCGTTATCCAAATGGTGTTGAGGGGTATATCCTTTGGGACTTTTCTACGCAAAAATTATGTAGAATGCAGCATGCCATTACTATTTTCTCAATTGCTTCCGGATTAACGTTAATATCCGAATGAAATATTCGAAACCTAGCTGCCAAAATTCCGAAAACATTTTCAATTATACGACGCGCTCGTGACAATCTGTAATTAAAAATTGCTTTTCTTTGCTTAAGTGTCTCTGGGAAAATGGTTTAAGCAGATTTTCTCTAACGAAAAAGCGTCATCTCCAACAAAAACATAAGGTAGGGTCCGTTCGCTATGTTGTGTTTTTTCTGATTTAGGTATATTTAATTTTCCAGACATCAATTTTTCGAAAAATTTGGTGGTTTTTAATACACCTCCATCCGAAATTCTTCCATTCGTTCCAAAATGGCAATAGATTATTTCATAATTGGCATTTGCTATAGCCATAAGTACCATACTGTGAAATCCTTTGTAATTATAAAAGTAAGAGCCTGAGTGGGGTGGTGGAACAATTCGAACGTGCTTCCCATCTATAGCACCTAAACAGTGGGGAAAGTTCCACATTTCTTCAAAGCTTTTTGCAACCTTCTCCCATTCTTCTTCAGTTTTTGGAAACTAAAAAAAAATTAGTTTAAAATAATGTACAAATTTTTTTATCTGCAATGTAAAATATGCAGATCTATAGCAAATAGCTTAAACCAAGAAGATATAAATCGAACCAATTTCATTTGTTTTTTTCTTATTTTTAGGTAGTGAATCTAGAAAGTACCATAACTGAGTACGTTCTCTCTCCTACACCCGTGCTAACCGAAGAATCACAATTTTCTCAAGAATCGACAACATCAGTAAATACTTCTTCTGCTTCTTCATATACCAAAACGCCATCTCTGAACAAAAACCGACTAAGAAAAACTTCAGATCCCAGGGATGAACTTCTTCGTACAATCAATGAAAAATTACAACAGCCAACACAAAGTGTGCGTGATAGATTTGATATTTTTGGAGATAATGTAGCCGTAAAACTCAGAGCTCTTTCCGATAATCAAAGGATCATAGCTGAAAAATTGATTAATGACGTGTTGTTTGAAGCTGAAAGCAATTCTTTATACAGAGGATGGCAATTGACACCACCAAATACTTTCGATAGGCAGCATAGCGGCTCCGCTACTAATTATACACAGTTACAACCCCAACCTAGTAATGATACAACATTTTCCGCATCTCACTTCTTTTCCAGTTTTAATGATAAATAATTAGTTAGTTACTAGAAGTTATGTACCATATAATTAGGTATTTTGTTTTTTAGTAGGTTTATGTGTTAAGGAAGCATACACATTTATTTTTGTGCTTTTTTGAGGTTTTTACATTTTCCTGTTTAACAGGTTAAGCGCCACGGGTTTTGGACTATACTTTCTCCACGGACCAACATATTTTTTTGTCAAATTCTTTTACGGCCACATATTTTATATCTATTCCGAAATATAATATATTTTTTAGAAAAGTATTTTTTTCAAAAAAACAAGCAGACACCGGTGTCTGCTGTGGCCCAGCAAATTTATAAGCGGCGGACACCGGTGTCTGCTTTGGCCCAGGAGACATCTTAGCAGACACCGGTGTCCGCTTTGGCCTAGGAAAACAAAAATACGAGCAGACACGACAATTCACGATGTGTATCGCAGAACGTTTCTGACAAGTCTATTCCCATTCAGTTCTATTTTTGCTTGCTAACAGTGAATTTGTGTGGTTCAAAAACAATGAGTAGCCGTTCAAAACGCATCCTAAAGCTAGCTTTAGATGAAAAGCTGTATTACGAAGGTAAGTTTCGAGTTATAAATGAGTAAAAAAGATGCTAAATTGTTTGATTATTTTAGATGATGATTCTTCGAAAGAGCCATTCTCGGCCGATTCAGATGATGATCCCGGGTATGTCCCATATAACAGTAGTTCTGACAGTTCTTCCCATGATTCGAATGATCAAAACTATAATAAGAATAAGAAAAGGAAGGTAAATTTTTACAAAACGAAAACGATCCCGGTCCGTCTTGTTCTTTTGTAATTAGACGTCGTAGCCCCTTGTTCTTTTCATCAACAAGCGCCGCAGGTTAACGAGAAGTAAAACTCCCTTTGAAACTAGAAAAGTTGAACATACACCTATTACTGAAAATGAGATATTAGAGATCGAGTCTGAAAGTGTGGAAATCCAACCAGATTATGAACATAATATCCAGGTTAATTGCGAACCGGAGGAAAGCCAGCTACGCGAAATCGATAATGAACCTGAACTACAAGATTTATCAAAATCTGTTTGGGGTCCTCCACAGGGAAAGCATCAGGCGTTTGAAGAAAAATTTGTGGTGGCATAACTCCTGAGTGGCACTGTGCATTGAAGGGTGAGAAACCAGTTGACTATTTTCTTGCTCTCCTAGATTTTGATATTATCGACCTAATGGTACAAGAAACTAATCATTACGCCACACAATTTGTTACAGAAAATGAAAGCATTTCTAACATGGCTCGCATACAAACATGGCAGCCAACCGATAGAACAGAAATAATACATTTCATAGGTCTATTGGGGTACATGGAAATTGTTAGAATGAATTCTATTAGAGATTATTGGTCAACTAAATGGATTTTGAGGAATGATGTTGCCTGCAGTGTAATGAGTCGAAACAGATTTGAGTTGTTACTGAAAATGCTCCACTTTTCAGACAATAATTTATGCCCTGAAGGCGATCAAGGCTTGTACAAAGTTCAGCCACTCTTAGATAAGCTCATCAAAAATTATCAAAAGTGTACACACCCGGTAAAACATTTTGTATTGATGAGACCATGATACCGTTCCAGGGAAGATTACTGTTCAAACAATACAATCCTCAAAAACTCACAAATATGGAATAAAAATGTTTAAATTATGTTCTGATGGTGGCTACACATGGAATATGAGTGTTTATGCTGGAAAAGAAAAAGAACAAAAACCGAGAGTCTCACTCTCTACAAATATTGTTTTAAGTCTATGTAAAGATCTGTTGGAAAGTGGTAGAGTTTGTGTGATTGATAACTGGTACACAAGCCTTCAACTTGCGCATATACTTTTGGACAAGAAAACACATTGCTTGGGTACTTTGCAACCAACCGTTACCGGAAACCCCTGACGTTATAAAAAAAAAACTGAAAAAGGGTGAAATTATAGCCCAAGAAAATGAAAAAGAGTATATGCATTCTCAAATGGCGCGATAAGAGGGACGTGTTACTTCTTTCCACCCATCATACCGACGAGACAGTTCAAGTTCAACGCAATGGGAAGCAAATTAAAAACCAAAAGCAGTCATTGACTACAATATGGGTAAAAGTTCAATCGATGTTTCCGACCAAATGTAAGCTATAGTACCGCTTTGCGAGAACCATACGATGGTATAAAAAGCTGGCTATTGAAGCAATTCTGGGTACCTCTATGGTTAATGCACATTTTATTTTCAAAGAAGTTGAACAAACTGACATGTCCATAACTGAATTTCGTTTGAGCGTTGTAGAAGATTTGTTAAAGCTTGAGGTGTCAAAAGATCATCAAGATCCTAAACCTGCGCGGGTTTACGAACACATGTATTTAGCAAATTAGATTGTAAAGCTAGAGAAAACAGAAAATATTGCACAGGTTGTTATAAAAAAACAAGCAGGTTTACTGGAAAAAAGTAAAGTAAAGAAAGTAATAACATACTGCATGAACTGTCGAAGGAAATCCCAGATTTTGTTTAGAATGTTTTAATGAATTTCACAAAAATTAGGCTAACTTACATAGAATTTCTATATTGTTCTAATAAAATATTTTATTTTTTAAGGATACCATGTTTATTTTGTTAATTAAAGAAAAACTTTAATTTTGTTCATTTTCCACTTTGTTTTTTAACAACTATATTTGAAAAAGTTATACATATTTGATTTCATTAATAAAAACCATGAATTTGTTTTGACATTTTTTTGTATAAAAAAAATCCCTACTAGAAACCTGATACCGTCGTTGTCTTGTCCAGGGCCACAGCAGACACGCTGGCATATTAAACCAAATAAAAGCGTGTCTGCTCGGCTCTGCCAGCTTGACATAATTTGAAGGCAACAGCAGACACGGGTGTCCGCCGTGGCCCACGCGGATAATAACCTAGCAGACACCGGTGTCCGCCATGGCGCTTAACCTGTTAAGTTAAAACTAACCAATTTTTAAATTGTCTGAGTTTTATGAGTTTGTTAAAGATGTCTTTAATTAAAACAGACATTACTTCTTTTTTTGCTTTATTTACCTTTAAATATTTCTGACGAAGACTTCATAAATGGCACACAGTTTCGGGTATTATTCTGCCCATTGCTTGAGGGGGATGATGGTGAAAACTTTAAATCTTCGTAGTTCCTTCCAGTTGCCAAGAATGTAAAATATTTAATTAAAAACATAACTTTGCATGTATTTGTGCACATAACTTTTATTTATAAAAGTATTTAAAATTATTTTATTCTTTTTACAATTCTTATACCTAAACAATATATTTTGAAAATGTTCAAAATTTACCTTAAAGTTGCCGAAAGCCGCTCATGTGGTGATATTGCATGGCGCATTACTGTGTCTTCTTTTTGAATCAGGAGTTACCGCTGACAACAATTCCAGGTAAGTAGATTCGTCCATGCGAAGGTAGTTTCTCCAATCATCTGGATGCAATCGCAATTCTTTTTAATAAATTAACATGACTCAGTGAACCCGTTTCATAGCCCAATCTTTGCACCAAAATCTTCTTTTCATTTTAGGTTTTTTTTTTACTCTCGATTACGCAAAGAGCAAGAGACGTTAAAATTAACACACTTTGATCTGACATGATTGAAAGCGAAGACCATACTGCGGTGCAGTATCGTGTGTGTCCTCGCCAAAGTTTCAATTAAATCGTACAACGCCGTCGTACGATCTTGTTGTACGACGCCGCAGCATCGTGAGTGGCCCGCTTAAGACGCAGAATTAAAATAATTAAATATCGAAATGGTCCTATGGACCGAGCAACTGAACGCGATTCTGGCAAATTTCACTCGAGGATGACACAAGCCGCTTTTCCGAATTAACCAATAAAAATTGCGCTGTCCACCTGCAGATCCGTGATCACGTGTTTCTCACCCCGGGATTTGTTTTGTTTTAGTCTAAAACGGCTGCAAATAAACATACTTCAGTTAATTTTGACGTTCGCGCGGTACTGTTCGGTAGTTAAATTTGATTTTTGTTAATTTTGGTTCGCGCGGTACTGACCGGTAGTTAAATTTGATTTAGATTTGTTAGTAGCAAATATGGCGGCGTTAAAAGACATGTTATGTGGTATTTGTGAACAAGATAATGGTGTTTTTATTACTGGTTATTTTTATTTCCGATGGGTTTTTTAAGATATATGCATTTCTAACTTTTAATTAACTTGGATCTTGAAAAATTTTTTTGGCTTGTTTTAGTCATCATTATGGAAGTTTTATCTATAAAAAATTTCTTATCTTTTAAAGGTAATTTAAAAACAAAACCGTCTTTGAAAAAAATTGTTTTTTAAATACCTAAATCTAATTTTTTTTTGCATCAAATATTATCTAAATGAAGCGTGATGGCATATATCATTACTTAAACAATCTAGGCGCCAAGCCTTTCCGGCTGTGAAAAAATTGGTTTCTGAGATTTTACAAATAGGTGATATAAAAAGGAGCGTGTTGCAGATTTAATCCTTTCCTAGAGTAAAATGATTAGAAATTTGTTGTAAGAACGCCCGTCGAAGATATAAGCATTTATCCCAAATGTCATGTGTCTATGTTTATCCGAAAAAATTTTTTTCTTAAAATTTTACCACCCTGTAGTTCAAAATTTAAAAAAATTTAGAGCATATTTTATAGGTTTTTTTTTCGTATTTTCATTCAAAAGTTTGTTTGTGAAATTTTTCGCAAAAAAAAAAAAACATTTATCCTAAATATTAAAAGTAAAAATATTGCTAGGTAGTGACAAAAATTGACTTTTTGGGTTTTGGTATTTAACCTTTTCTTTTTTTTAATATAAATCGCAAATAACTCATATAAATTAAATTAAATATTTTTTACCAAAAAAAAAAGAAATTATTTTTTTTAAAAAAAATCAAAAAATAAAATTTTAAAAAACAAACGATTAAATAAGGTGTCCTAGTGATACAATATTAATTTTTTGACGCATATTTACTTTTAAAATGTTAGTGTTCTTAAGGATTAAAATATTTTTAAATGAAAGAAAACCACAGTATGTTTACTTCAAATTTAAATTGTTTAAGCATAATTTTAGTGATTTTTTAAAAGGTTTTAAAAAAATGGAGTTAATTCGACATGTATGTAACTAATATTATCAAATTGCAAAATATTCACATATGCCTATTGGGGCTTTCAAAAAATATAGAAACATTTATAGGTGTATGTATGTTTCACCTTTCCGAAACTAATAACCGGGTTGTGACCATTCTTTTTTACTAGTTTACACTTACTTCAACGTAGGGAACAGTAAAAGGGTTTTATCAAAATCGGTTTAGTAGTTTTTATGATATAAACTAAATTTTAACAGTGTGGCCTATTGATACGAGCTAGGGTGTGGTGTCAAGGAAAAAATTCAAGACCTTACTAAAAATTTGACAAAATCTGTATATATTTACAACAAACATATTAGTAGTTAATAAAAATATTCCAGTTGTTAGTTTAAAATAAAAAAATTTTAAAAAATACAAAAAATATATATTATGTATAACATTAACCAATTAAAACAATATCAAAAATAGGTAAGAAACAAATTAGGTGGCAACATTTTTGTTTTGAGGGTTTGTGCCACAAATCTATCGAAAATAAAACTTAATTAAAATTAAAACGTGGCTTTTGGCACCAAACCCCAAAAAAAGGGGCCCCCAAAATTTTTTTCTTATTTTTTTTTTTGTTTTTATTGGTTAATTTAGGTTACATAAAATATATTATTTCTTAATTTTAAGTTTTTTAAAAAGGGTTTGTTTTTTTAATTATTTTTATTCTGGTTATTTTTATTTCCGATCGGTTTTTTAAAATATATGCATTTCTAACTTTTTAAATTTAAATTGGATCTTGTAAAATTTTTTTTTGTTTTAGTCATCATTATGGAAGTTTTATCTATGAAAAAT
>JAHBCN010009782.1:0-34079 GCA_019359885.1 Listronotus oregonensis
TATATTTTTTTATATTACACTTGTGGTAGGAGTTCTTATCACATACCGTTGGCGTGATTCAGACAGTCGACCAGGCACACAAATAGCCGCAGTCAAAGTACTGCCAACGACCGAGCAAGAACGGCACAACATCGCCGGAAGTACGATGCACCGTGCCTGACCTAGCCTAAGCAAGTGCAATAGACGCGGGTAACCTGCCGACGAAGTACGCCCATCGACGATTAGATGCAGAAGAATCAACTATGACGTCACCGCTGGAATCACAACACCTACCAAGAATACAAGTTACCAAAAATGTTCAACTACCTTTTCAGAATATCAAATAATAACAGCCATACAAAAAAAGTCGTCAGTACTTTACATGCAGTATGTGTATTTCGAAGTATTTTTTGCTCCTGAATACGAGTCTAAAGTCAAAATTTGCAAAAACTTTCTAACCTCAAAAATTTACGAAAACACATCCGCCAATATACAGAATTATTTTTCTTTATGTTCCAATTTTATCATTTATCAAAAAAGAATCCATTTAAGTCAAATTTAGCATCCGGGGATTTTGGGGTCGCTGATCACAAATTTGAACTTAGATTTTCAAAATTCAAGATGGCAGCTCCAATTAAGGATCTCTTAGCACAAATTTGAGGTCAGATTTGCAAAATTGGTTCTTTGGATTCACTTCCTATCGCGAGAAATATGCTTTACCACTCATACTCAAATACAAACAGCAAAATTTTTTTACACACATTTTTGGTCATCTAAGGATTCTAAACCATTAAGACAAAGACAAAAACAATTTAATTTTTTTTATTACTTTCCCTATTTCATAATAACGCATTATGTAAATATGGTAAAATAACGGGAAGGTCATCAAATCATCTCCCAAGGATTACCAAGCCCAATTCTAAAGCTACAATCACGACTTAAATTCATTTTCCATCGAACGCAATTTAAAATATTTAAATTACAAGCACCATATCGACGATGTAATAGATTCATCAATAAATTATTAAATTAGCCTAAGGTAATAACAATAATCCGTCAACCGCAAGGAAGGGCGAATAAATTATTTAAATAAAGTTATAAAATGGAATTTAAAAAGTAAATATCAGGTTGTTCAATAAGTTTGCTGTTCGATAACAAAAAGACTAGGTATTATTTTTTAAAATAGCCTTTCTGGATTTTATTGCACCTATTTTAGTAAGCCAGAAGTCAGGGGAAGCTAAATCTAGCGAACGGGGTGGATGCTGCAGCAATTCATATTTTAATTCACTGACTTCCGCAATGGTTTTTTTGAGCTGTTGGAAGGGTGCGTTGTCGTGATAAAAAAATATTTTATATTCTTCTGTAAACCAGGTCTTTCTTAACAAATTTTTACATCCAGCTGCTCCAGTACCAATCTGGTAATCCACAAACAAAATTTATTTTGCATTAAAAAAAAACTGATACTAACACCGTCTTAGCAGAGTTTTGGGTCTTTTGTGTTGTAAAGTCACATCCACAGTGATGAAACAACGCACAAGAATTTTTAAATTCTTTCTAAAACTCTTGAAATGTTGCTGAGTAAGCCAAATACGTTTTTGTGTTATTATTAACAAATGCGCAGCACACAGCTTTCTGAAACCCAAAACCTCATCTCTTTAACTAAATCTCTTTCTTTTATCGACAATCTTTAAAACCATAAACTGTAGTGTTTAGTAATGACGTCACTTTTATAAACTTTTACTCTTTAAAACCACAAGATCACCAAGAAAGTTTTTTAGTGTCTGGTTATACACCATTAAAATCAAATGGTACATTTTCAATAAATCCAGGAAAAATTCATTGTTTCTTCAAATTTTTGACGCCCTCTACCTGCAAAATGAGGCATTTTTAGGCATAACTGAGTCATAACATAAATCAGCCTATTCTGATGTCAGGAGACTGTCATAAAACTTTCCAGACACCCTGTATATTTCATTAAAATGGGCGTTTCTACGAAATCTTCTCTCTAGCACTGTAAAACTCTTTTGTCAGCTATTTTTTTACTGCAGATACAGAAATGTACATTTGGTTGCAATAGACAGAACATTTGAAACATCACCAGGTATATAACCCAATCTTAGCAAGGTTTTCAGTAATTCCGAATACGTGAAGCCGTCAATGCGGTTGCATAAATGCGGCGCGGGGCAACTGACCCATATCCTTTGGCCTCGCTAGGTGAATGAACCATTAACCTCCGATTCGGATGCCCTTTCCAATCCGGTGGCCTTAGGTTTAATGAAAAAGTATACCGGGTTGGTTTAAAGTTAATCGATGTAATGGTATAAATAGTTGGTTAAAAACGTTTATTAGCTCATTGTTTGTGATAATTTAGGCAATATTGAATTTAATGAAAATATTAATGACCAATGTCTCTACAGAGGAACTACATTGGTATTTTGTAGAAATTTTACCAAAAGTGCATTCATGTCATCATAATTTCTCTACATGTAAGTTTTTATTAAATATCCAGAATCACTTTCCTGTAAAACTACCTTAAATTAGTTTACAAGAACTAACCTAATATGAAACACAATAACCATGACACCTTTGTCAAAGTCTCTAATTTTCAAACAGTAAAATAACGGGTTGCTCGTTCTCTTAATTTTTTTTTGGTGGAAATGAAGTACAAAAATTATTAAGTAAACTAATAACTTGTCAGGTTTTTTTCCAAGTTGACATGGGCATGCCAAAAAGAATTGAAAGTCCTGGGAGAATGCAACAGGGTAACTCTTATGTGGGAACCAGGACATTCGGGAATAGAAGGAAAAAAAAAAACGGATGAGCTATCGAGACAGGGATCATCCACAACATACATTGGACCAGAACCTGCCCTTGGAGTGACCAAAACCACAGCACAAGGGCAGCATCAGTCGATTAAGACATGGAAAAGGGCTTTTAAGGAGCCCATCCAAAAGAACGAAGGAAAACTACTCAGACAAAATAGGAAAATACTTTGCAAAACAGTAGGGCTGCTAATAGGCCACGATAACCTAAGAGGATATCTATACAAGATAGGCTCATACAATGGGAACCCAAGTTGCAGAATGTGCGACGAGGGGAAAAAACAGCCTTCCATATCCTGTGCGAATGTTAAGCGCTGAATTACAAAAGTCTCAGAGTTATACAGACTTGTAGAGGGAACAAGACTAATGGAAGGATTGGTATAAAAGATAATGGAAGATTAGGCAGAAAAAGCCTAAAAGGCTGCGCTGCCTCCGGTGGTAAATCAAGATGGCTTCCAGGGAAGAAGAAAAAAGAAGAAGAAGACACCTTATGTCAAAGTTTATAATTTTTAAACACTCAAATGAGGGGCATTATACTTTCTTTTGTTGTGATAGTTTTGTTTAATCTCTTTGGTAGAAATGATCTACAAAAAACATTGAGTACTAATGCTTGTCAAGTTTTTCTGAAACAAAACTCTTATCTTTAGTTACATGTATTTCTATATCGTTACTTTACGAAAAAAAAAACATATGCCCAGAAAACAATACCCCGAACAGCTATTACGATTTAGGGGCAATAGATATACAAAGGAAGATACACGTGATACAACTAACGCCATTTTAGGGTGACAGTGGATGACGTTACTCAGAAGTTAATAAAGGGTAGTTAAGAGATGGAAATTATTTGTATAACAGCCGCGAGGCACTATCGCATGGTCTAAAAGGTGTTGTAAAAATGCAGTACTTTCATATTTCAATGCTTGCACTATGTTAACAAAACTGGGAAAAATGAGTTAAACATTTAGAAACCCGGCATTCACAGTACCTAGTATTAGATCTAAAGACGAACATGATGAAATTATAAGACCTCTACGGAATGCCAAAAACAAGAAATAGATACCAATATAAATAAACCATGAAGTGATTATAACTAAAATTGAATGGATACAAATAAAAAATGGAAATAGGTGTGCCAAGCATGAGAATAAATTACGGTGCAATGACATTTTCAATAAAAATATTGATAAATTAACGCTTTCTACTGTGACTTATGTGTAACAAACCTAATAAGCGTTAATAATTTTGCCTCTACAATGGAATGTGATCTAAATCGTTTATGGCTTTTCTATTACAAAATACTAGTTGCAGCATGGACAAATTGCGCATATAATTAAGACCTTTACATGTTGGGCTGTCATGCAACCGATTTTTCTGACACCCTTTGTATATGCATGTGTTATTATGTGTTTTGCAACAATTTGTATATTACATACATGCTATGGGTAACTAATGCATTTCTGTATCTACTGGGAAAAATGCACTACCCACTGTCTTTATGGTTTCTTTGTGAAGGCGCCGCACCATAAAATGAGTATTACTATTATTATGGTATTTTTATTAATTAAATTCAAGGATTTTTCTATCATATAAAATGCAATCCATGGGTAATTGAATTTTATCTCAAAGCGATATGACCTCTGGTGGTAGATTTGCAAAAACAGTTGTGATCGTTAGTATGACGTCTCTAAAAGTTAACAGCTATTTAACCAACAAGGGTATTAATAAGGACGATTAATGATGGATATCATTTAACGCTAGGTTCGCGTATTAAGGATTTACATTATTAATCGGCATCGGCATTTGGAAAAACACAAAATTTTACCTAAGAGGCAATATAGATTTCCACATATCCACGCAGATCTTCTTTTCTTTGTCTCTTACAACTGAAATAGTCCCTTGAATTTCTTAATGAATTCCAGATGGTTGCTATATCCAGAGCGTTTGATCAGGTCTTGCATGATGGACTTCTTAACAAACTGCCGTCCTACGGTCTTCCACTTAAGCTTTGTTCTTGGCTCTCCAGTTTTGTTTATAATCGACGTATATCAGTTATTGTAGATGGTCATTCTTCCAGCTGGAGTGCCCCAGGGCTCAGTACTGGCTCCAACTCTGTTTCTTCTTCAGATCTACGATCTTTTTTCTTTCACAATCAATCCCATTCATAGTTCTGGTGACGATAGCACCCTTCGCTCTAATATTTAATTTCTCAAGCCAGCCTCTAAGCCTGATTTGGAAAACAGATATCTCTTTAACAAGACCTTAAACTCCAAAATACAGTCATCTTCCCTCCTGCGAAAAAAAGTCTGTCAATGCTCATCCGTTACATATGAGCGACCAAGTTCTGCAAAGCAGAGACTTTTTTAAATTTTTTTGGTGTTACTTTTAAAAATAACCTTAATTGGAATAAACACATTACATATATAGCCTTAGCAGCTTCAAAAAAGGCTTGGAAACTTCTTTCGAGCAAGAAAGTATTTTTCTTCTTCTAATCTATATACTCTGTATGTATCCCAAGTTATACCCTCTTTAGAATATTTTTTTTATATCACAACTCTTAGCATTCTTTTCATTCTTAAAGAAGAACTGTTCGCCTTATTAATGATCCCACGCTTACAGGAGCTTGTTTCTCTTGCCCACCGACGGGCTCTTAGTGATTTGTCGCTCTTTCAGAGGTATGTTCATAGCTTCTGCTCCGGGGAGTTGACCAGTATAAGTAATTTCTTCTCTGGCAACTGGCAACAGGAAGCGCCAGTTTTATGCATCCATTTATACTCCAACTTAAAAGACTTGAACTTCCCCATTTGATCGTTTTCTCATCCCTAGTGTGTCCACAGTATGGAACCTTCTACCTGCAGAAGTTTTTCCTTCTCAAAATCTTTAAAAATTTAAATTTAAGTCCTGTGTGAATAAACTCCTTCTGACCATACTTAACACACTCATGGTACGTACTTAGGTATTTAACCTCCGTGGACTGTCCCAAGTAAAAAAAAAATCTGTCAAGTTGGTTGCCCAAAAGCAAAATACAACTCGACCAAAATTCAAGAAAAAATATGATTTTTATGGTAACTAACACAGGCAGTAATTGACGATTAATGAAAAATTATGTGCTTCTTCCCACGTTGATTGGCCTAGCCAGAAGATAAATAATTTACTCTATACCTAGCAGATAAACGTGTAGAAAGAGATCAACAATAAAACTACTTTCAAGTATTAACGATAGTTCTAAATTTAACACTTTACAAATACCGTTGGTTATTTTTAAATGTTTGTTTATTCTGCGGTAACCTCATATATTTCCTGTAAATAGGGCAGCCAATTTATACACCATTCGCATGAATGACGTCAATAAATTAAGAAAGAGTTTTGTAAATTGATATGCCTCTGAGCATATTCCGCTAGATCAGCAAAGTCACGTTTGTATTTGGAAATTGCTAGCCCTAAAGAATCCAATGTACAGGATGTCCCATTTTCGACCCTTTTATATTGTTTCTCCGTAATTGTTAGTGTTATTTATAGTAATGGTTTTAAAACTATTTTTTGGATAAGTTAATTTGGTCAATGAAATAATTAAAAACTATTCTGAGATGTTTGACATGATATTTAAAATAAAATATTACACCAGATTTAATATGTTAATACTATTACAAATTAAAAATACCAGTGAAAAAGCTTCTATTTTTTTTTAATAAAAAATACACAACCACTTTAGTCTAATAAAACACAACAAAGTCAATAAAACAGTAAATCTTGTTTAGAATCTATAATTATAGAGAAATTCTCTTACAAATCACTAAATATAAGTCAGTCCAAAAACTAAAAAATCTCACACAAGCGGTCAAATTCCAAACAAGGCGAAACATTAGCAAAATGGCGTCAAATTGACAAAGTACGGAACTGGCCGGCGACAAATATGTAAATAAAATCGATCTGCCCATGACTTAAGACCCTAAGTGATGACTACCGCCACAGCGCACGGACACATTTTTTCGCCCATAAAATCTAACTTTTGAACCGCGCATCTGATACCCTTTACCGGTCCTTATGAAGGTCAGTGTTTAAACCACAGTAAGCTATGAAACAAAAGCTAATATCCTAGAAACAAAACTATGTTGACATTATATCTGGAAAGACATTACATCCGGTCCACCGGTCGATCACGTCGTCGACTTGAAATAGAGTATCGACATTTCAGTTCTTTTTTCTACTGTGGGAACTAGATGTCAAATTCGACCATGAAAATGACTGATTTATTGAAAGTGAATCTGGCTTAACTAATTTTAGCGTTAAATTAAACGTAAAGTGCGTAACAAAACATCGAAGAAACAAAAAAGGAGCACGGCGAAAGCGCCACCATGAAGAAATGGAAAGTTGGTGCGTAACACTGGCCACGAAAGTGAGCGTATCCGATTCAGATCATCGACATTGATGTGATTTATTTTCTTGTTTTATGGAATTTCAATTTAAGATATTTTTCGTATTATTTTTTAAGGTATAACAAGTAAAAAAGAACAGAAAGATTTGTTCATGAGTCTTCAGGCTGTGTGCATCTGATAAACAAGTTTTTTGGGTTTGTTTTTAATTTTGCTGATTGGTTTTAAAACTGTATCACATTATCTATGAGAATTTAACAAAGAACTCAATCAGGTTGGATTTATTAATGTGTAGAAATTATACTTTGCTTTTTTTCGCCAACCTATCCGCAGTCACAAAAATCAAAAACAAATGAAAAATTAACTATATTAGTAACTCTAAGTAGCAAATAGTCCTTCGAAAATATATCTTTTTTTTAAACAGCTAAAAAGAAAATATGTAGATTTTTTCTAAAAACAAATTAAAATTCGTAAAATAAACTGAAGACTCATTTTTTCTCAAATTATCTACTCTATCTTCCTTAGCCACGCCACATCATCCCTTGAAAAAAACCATTAAAACACTTTTACTTAAAAAGTAGGCCCATTCAGATCCCTACGGGGCACTAACAACAAACGAAATTTTCTTTAAAAGCCATAACGCTCACCCCCATTCTAAATAAAACCCTCGTTTATTACCCCAAAATGAAATTAATCAAAGCACTAAAACATCGTTCCGCTCTCCCCAATACCCCACGCAAAAAATTGGGCTACCCTCGGCACAGTGGGCCATTCACCTTGAGCCTAAATCGTTCTTATCTAGCCTCTCGTGCAGCGCACTGTTCGAAGATATCAGGACGGTATCTCTTACCGTTCTTACATAGCGCAAAATTCAGGTCAAGCATGCCTTGTAGAGAGGCTAGTTCGTTGACTCTCCTGCCTTTATTTGTCGGGGTCGCGAAACATAGCCTCCTGCGAGGCTCGCTTGGCGAATGCCTTAACAATCGAGGTCAACAGGAGCCCGTGTTGAGAGTAGGACAATGCCTCCTGCGATTTTGAGGTCGCAACACCTACTATAAATTGTAACCAGCGAGAAACGACTGGTGAAATCAAACGTTCTCTCTGTCATACTTATGGGGAATTCTAAGGTCGTCTTTGTTCGGTATGGCGTAAGTTGGTCGGGTATTTTTATAGAACCAATGTCAGTTTATCTCGACTACTGCGATATTTCCTTGCTTATTTCTGTATCACACGCATTATACGACTATAGATCAGCTTCACTTTATTCAGTACTTTTCCGTTTAAGCATTTGTATATTTATTCTAGAAAATGTTATCGGGAATCTGGGGTAACAAAAAACGTTCAGTGTGTGGTACATGTAGTATGTGGTACGCAATTTGCGATTTTTAAAGTTGATGCAACAAGGTCAAAAATATTAGTAAATAACATTTTTGTTTACGCAAAGAGTTTGGTATCTAATTAGGTTAGTCATCAAATTATGTGATATATTGGGTAATTGTGGCATTGTTACGTTTTTAATTTCGCAAGACTCCATTTCAATCAAAATATTATTGTTTTGGACTTTTCAAATAAAATTTTCATGGACCAATTCAACTCTGAACCTCGGGTAGAGATTGGTGTAAGCGCAATTAGAGCTTTTCGTAATACGAACTCTCAAATCAACCTAAAATTAGTTATAAAAACTTCAACGTCTTGGTAACAAATCTGTCGCCGTTTTGAAGCTTGTGCTTGCATCAATCTTTACCCTTAAGCGAAGTGGCTTGTTTGGCGAGAAACCAAACAATTTTTAATTAAATTTAAATTACTTTTATTAATAAAAATAAAAGACAAATATTCCATCAGTTTTGTAAAATTGGAAAACCCTTCCTTATGCGTCTATTTGTCTTGTGTCTTTTGGTATTTTTAGTAGCTCAGACATCAACAGCATTATTGGAAGCAGGCTCTTATGAAGCTAAGATGTTTTTATTCCTTTCATTTCTTGATGTCTTAGTAATTTTGTTAAAAATTAAATAATTAAGGAGCCATTGCAAACAGTTCAAAAACAACCTTAAATTAAGTTGTTAAGATGATAGATATATATAATATATCTATCATGATAACAATCCGAGATAATTGCAAGGTGCCATTATTCTAAATTCTGATATTCTGACATTCTTTCGCTGACAAACTACTACTGCACACATTTTAGTTTAAAGAAAAATGGTGTTTTGCCCAAAAAATCTTATGTTACTAATCGGAGGGTCGCATCTTGTAGTCCAGCACCAATTTCAGTTTTCGGTGTATCGATAACTAAACCCATTTTTTATGTTAACCTAACCAACATTAGCTGATCTTCTCAGTGATTTCCAAACCAAAATTTCTGCAAAGCTGGTCACAAGCCTTTTTATACTGTTAAACATTAAGACTATTATCCCAAGAGATCGACATCTTTGACCTTTGATAAGCTAAACTCCAGCATTCACAAAAAATGGTGTTCCCAGCTTCGTCGGATATTATAGGCGTTTGTTTTTAGTAGTTATTATCTTTTTGAGAAAATATCTCCGAGAGCTATGTTCTATTAAGAAATTAATGACTTTCGTAACATTATTCTTTCGAAGCTTGGGAGCTTTTTTTTCTGAAACCAAATTTGAAATAAATCTCTCTACCTCTCTGTCACCTGAGACCTTATTCAAGTGAGATATTTTTTCTTCATTTCCATTATTTTCTGTTCTATTGCGTTGCACAGAAATGCACTTCTTACTTTAAAGATGTGCATGAATTTCCACTTAAATAAATGACTCTTTTCATTCCGCGGATTATTTGATGCACTACGCGCGAAGGGCATTAAAATCCAAGGGAAGATTTCTGTTATATTATTAAATTGTGGTTTTGCTTGTTTGGATAAACCCCTGTATTAAAAACTTGTCAAAGGATATACAGGGTTCCCCATAATAGGCTACCCATTTTAATTGCTCAGTAAAATTGTTAAAACATAATAAAACTAACCTTTTATTACACTTAATTACAATTCACTCTTTGGGATTTAGTATAAGTATAGGATTTAGTATAACATACATATCCAAACTTTTAAAAATTACGTCTTTTAAGTAAGTGCCATAAGCTTTAATGCACTTTTCAAGATTTGACAAGAAATGATCCATGACACGATGAAGGAAAACCTGATCTATTCACCGGACCTCTTTAGGAATTTGGACTTTAAGATCTTGGATGTTTTCTGGACGAGTTGCAAAAACCTTTGACTTTAAATAGCCCAACAGAAAAAAGTCTGGTGCAGTTAAGTCCGGGAAACTCAAAAGCCAAAACACTTCTCGCAGAACTCTTTTAGAGTTTTTAGCGGTATGTACTGTCGCTTCATCTTCTTCTATTAAGTTACTCTTTATGTTTTCACGCAAAAAACTCGTTGTTGAACTGAATAATCCATAAGAATTAAAACTAAACATTAAATTATTTTTCAAACCTAATGATGCTTTATTAGAAAAATGACCTTTAACGAAAATCAATTTTTCCTAGTTTTGTGACAGGTGCCTACTCGATTAACAGGACCGCCGCCAAAAAAAAATGTAGGGAGGGTCAAAAAGTTTAAGTCAATTTACTGATCTAGAATTAATTGAATTAAAAACACAAATAAATATACCACAACTTTAATTTCTAAATAATAATCATACTTATTTAAATTCCTGGGCAATATTGTAAACTTTAAGGATTTAGGGGAAAAATGTTTTATTTTACCCCCTGACCCCCCTCTGACCCCCCCTGCCGGCGGCCCTGACGATTAATAATATGGTGATTCAAATCCCAAAGGTCATAGAAGATAATAATATTAAAAAAAAAAACATACTGACTTATTTCATATAGAATTTATTTCAATATCAAAATAGTGTTGTGTGCCACCGAATGCAGTAGTCACCGATGACACAAATTTATTATTAAATTTGGTTGCTACAATTGCTGTAGCACTTAGTTTTACAATTTTGTTTTGTTATTTTCAAACTATTTTTAAATTAAATTTCTTTTTGGTTTCTTTAAATTATTTATTTAGTTTTTTGTTTTATAATATTAACTGTCACTGAATATACTAAGATTTACTAGAGACTAACTCAATTGTATGGCTAACCTAAAGATACTGATGCTTAAAAAATACTGCTAGATAAGGCCCGCTGCGTGAAATGCGGTGCCGAGCACCTCTCAAATGAGTGCAAGAAACAGAAAGATACCCCGACGACGTGCGCCAACTGCAATCAGCCTCATGCTGCAAACTAGCAATCCACCCCGGTAACCCAGAGCGCATCCTACGCTCAGAAGGTTGCCCCTAAAACAACTCTTACCCAAGTTTCTGTCTCACAAGGTCAGTTTCAGGCCCTCATGGACCGACTGGCTGCCTTCGAGGCGAAATTTGACGCCCTGAATGCTCAGTAAACTCCTCCTCTTTCTTTTCCCTGTCCCTTGTCTTTGGAGTCCTTTTATGGACAACAAAATTCGCCAGTTAATACCCTCTGATCCGGGACCATCTGGGTATGATCCAGCTCTCCAAAGGCCCCACAAAAGACCAAAAATTCAAATTTTGGACTAAGTACTTCTAGGATGGTACCCGGTACCTACAGGAAGGACCCGGGTACCACCCACCCCTGGCCTCTCGGCCTAGCCACTTAAAAATCCGATTTCTGGATTGTCCCGAGTCACTGGGGCAAGGGCCCCAGCTTCTCAGTCACTTCTTAAACCCCACTCCGCTAAGCCAGATTTCAGGCTAAGCCAAAAACTTCAAAACTCCAAACAACCGTGATAGCCAACATGGCAAACACGTAGTGAGGACTTGCTCAGCCAAAAGGAGAGCGAGGGGTGGTTGGCAAGCCTAGGGGGAGTTCGGAGGGCCTGTAAGCCCTACGGGATCCTTCCAGGTGGGACCCTTACTACTACTGCTAGATGCTTATTTTTCTACAATTGGGGGTTGTTTTGACCACTAACACTAGGGGCGGAGCCATTTTTAAGATTGGAAATTTCCTTTGTCCCTTTGTATGTAAGTACTATTTGAAAAGGATCAAGTGTTAAAATATTAATTTGGGGTGTTTACGATCGAAGTATACAATAACCTATTTAGGGTTTTATAGTTCTAAAAGCTTTTTAATAGTAGGGTAATAGATTGTTAGTTTAAAGGAAACATTTATTATGCAAAGGATAAGTTTAAATTACTTTTACGTGTTTTTTAGAAATATCTACCCTTTTATTAGGGTGTTAAAAGTCTTGGGAAATGTAAATAATGATTATAGAATATTTGGGGTTCTTTGACAATAATGGTAATTCTGAATAATGAAAGTAACTAATAAAAATGTGTTATCGTGATACGTAAAAACTATAAAAAACATTAATTATTATAAAAATTCCGTCTTGTAATGTATTATCACATTTATAATAGAATATTATATTTGATCTTGGTTGGATCACAACAATAGGTAGTCTATTATGGGGAAACCTGTACAACGAAAGATTGGAAATCACTTAAGACATCAAAAAGGCTGGCGTTGTCAATGAACTTGTTTACAACATAATGACGTTTTAACAAATTGTCAAAATTATTTTTTTATTAAAAAAAAGACACAAATATAAAAACTTATTTTAAAAAATAAACTGCATTCCGCAAGACATTTTAAAATCTTCTAAATTAATATCATTGAATCTTTTGCCAATTAAATCTCGCAAAAGATACGAGAATTAGTACAACCTTTTTAAAAAAGGGATGAAACAGGGAGTTAAAAATGTTACCTTCCTAAGGGAGGTAAAATGCTGTTTTCTCCCCATATTCAGGGGTTGAAAACGGTATTTTTTAGGAAGGTAGCAGAAAAAAATTCTTTAATACTTTTTTAGATTCTACGGAAAAAATACACAAATTGGCCATTTTTCCTTTTTTTTAAGTACGAGAGAAACCACAAATATGGCCCCAAGCAGGCCTGGTTCAATGGATCATTCATATACAAATTAATTCCATTTTTTGACGTATTTCGTTAAACTTATTTATTATTGCTTGACCTTCAAACGTTAGTTCTCTATGGTAAATTGATTTCCAGGCACATCTAATTTCTTTTTTAAACATTTTTTGGTAGTCAATAAACAAAATACCTATTAAATAATATCTATAAAACATTCATTTTCTTCGTTGTAAAATTCTCTTTTGCTGTAGTATCAAGAGAAAGTCGTCATATAAAACATTCTGAAGAGTCGAGCTACCGGTGCTGATGACCAGAAAAATAAATCTTACCGACCAAGTTTCACTTTCTTTTAAACCGCGTCGATCGGCCGGATTTTTGTTTTATTTGGCGAATAGTAAGTTCGCTTTCGTTCGTCGTACGTTTTTCGGCGGTACCGATAACTTTCACTAAGAGTTCATTGTCATTGTTATTTTAAATTTTATTGGTTTCGAATAACGTAATTTTATTCGGTTAGTTACAAATTCGTTGCTTCGATAAAGGTTAAATTTAAACAGATTTTAATTTTGTGTTATTGGTTCACAAAATATAGATTTTAATAGAATGATTTCCAAGAGATCAGGTGGTACCTAATTAGTGATGGAAAATTTCCGGAAATATATATTTGAAACTATTTCCGGAAATAAATGAAAATATTGGAAATATTAAAATAAAAACTACAAAACTCCAAAAACTTAACATTTAATAAAAGTTTATCATAAAAGATAAAATCGTCAGATTTGACTGTAGCTCGAGTAATTTTGAGAAACGAGTTGAATTTTCGAAGTATTTAAAACCAGGCAAAAAATCTCTGGCTCAAAATTTACGTACGAATAGTATTTGGTAACACAATTTCGCGAATGAAACAAAGTTAAACGCAAAATAATAATTAATTAACAATAGAAAATACAGTCGCTGCTAAGGTAACAATGGACGAAACGATTGATAGAACCGTAAACTTACCGATTTTTTACTTTTTCCTTTCGATCCAATGGTAAATTTTGATTTTTGACATTTTTAATGGGATTATTTATGCATAAGTGGAACTGTCATCCTAAAGTTAAAACGCAAAAACCAATAATATAAATAAAAATTCAAGTATCAAAAATACAAAGAAAACAGTAAAATTTTTAAAAAAATAATTACAGAAGACCACGAGACACAAGTTGTGCAACTTGATCATCGATATCATCCACACCTTAAATATTGTATTCAGCATCAATTCCGTCTCCATGGAAGTGCAATTAAACTTTTTCTAGAGCAAGCAATAGCCAACAAGCCATAATCAATGAATCCCCGAGATCGAAATTATATGATTCGTAATTTCTACTGCACAAAAGTATAAGAAATGTAAAGAAATCTTTGAAATACGCATTTTTTTTGATATTTCTAAAATTTTCAATATTTTTAAGACACGTTCGGAAATTTCCAATATTTCCATTTCCAACACTAGTCGTCACATTACGCCGAAACTGATTTTTTTTGGGAAAAGATATTTAGGAAAATAATTTTTTTTAATCAAAGTCAAAGTCAAATATTCTTTATTGTTATAAAATAAAAAAAACTCGTTAACAAAGATTATAAAATTTAACACTTAAAGACAGACAATCAATAATATCAAATTAAAAATACATTAACATCAACCTCAACAAATTTAAAAAAAAAAGTCTATATACGTACTGTATTAATTTACACCCCTAAAAATCCTATGTTCATTCTGAAGCTTTCATGAGGCTAACTGCCATAATTAGATAAAGTATTGTTATTGTTAATAAAGAATCCGATAATCCCATTTTATTTAGTCCAAAGCCGATGAGGGACCAAACAAATAGAGAAACAACATTCACAACTTAAAACGTTTAATCAACATCAGTAATGTTGCAAAATATAAAACATTACACTAACAGGAAAACAAAAAATTAGCGTCAATTCAAATAAAAAAAAAGAAACAGAAAGAATGCACGCATAAAACAAACTGTCAGTTAAACACAATTAATTAAATTGTATTAGTGTAGTACTCCTGCAAGTTGTAGTATGCTTTATCGACCAGTAGGCTCTTTACTTTACTTTTAAATAATCTTAAGGATGTAGTAGTTCGCAGAGGTTGAGGAAGGTGATTGTAAATCTTCATACTTTAATAAAATATAGAATTTTTCGTAAGGGTACTTTTTGGAATGGAGAGTGGTAGGTTATGATTTTGCCTAGTGTTATAGATTGCCTCATTATGCGTACTGGAATATTTTTTTGTGCACAAGAAATACAGTCTCCATAATGAAGAGACACAGCATTGTAAGGATTTTATTTCTGATAAAAAAAGCTTTACAGTGGACTAGAGATTTTACCTTATACATATATCGGATAGCTCTCTTTTGTAAAATAAAAACAAAATTAAAGAGATGTTGACTGCAATATGTTTGTTTTTAATATATTAAAAGCAAAAAGACTAGAATCACACCATTTTTTATTCTCAACTAAATCTCTGGAAATTGTTTCCTTTAATTCTTCCTTATCTCTATTTTTCCATACAATAGTAGTGTCGTCAGCAAATAATGTAAAAGTGCCGTCAATATGAATATTAGTCAAATAGTTTATATATAAAAGGAACAGGGTTGGACCCAACGCAGATCCCTGTGGTACTCCACAAGAAATCGGTGATGGGTAAACATTTCTCCCCGAAAATTTACTAATTGGGAACGATTGGAAAGATATGATGATATGCAGTCAGAGGAGCTTTCAACCAAGCCATAACATTTCAGCTTTTTTAAGAGAATTTCATGATTTACGCAGTCAAAGGCCTTAGAGTAGTCACAAAACACGGCGCCCACAATGTCATTGTCATTTAAACTAGAATAAACCTTTTCAAAGAAAGCAAAAATCGCATCCCCTGTACCCCTTAATCCTGGAAAGCAAACTGAAAGAGACAAAGGGAAAGATTTGACGTGTTTTTAGGTCAAAATAAATTTTATGCAAAGGGTCCATTTAGGAAAACCCAATATTTCTTAAAATTTTTGGCGCTCTCTACCGGCTAAACGAATCAATTTTAAATCTATCTAAGTGGGAGTAAATCGACAGAGTTTGACGTCAGAAGTCAGTAAAATTTGATCGATTTGATCTTTTATCTTTGTTATCGTTCCTATAAATAAGCGAGTCTAGAGTCACTTATATTGCACTATATTACCCCAAGCACGTGACATAAAATCTGGCGTGAGCTCACTTAGTTCTGGCTCTCATCACTCTCAGAGCGGATTTAAAAATGTAGCCTTTGTACACGCATTTTTCAGACACCTGGTATATTGTTTTGCACATGTAAATCGTATCATTATTACATGAATATCAATCAATCATACTTTATGCTACGAGAAACAGAGCGATGTTGCAAAAATCAGTCGTAAGCGCCAAGCAGGTAACCTATTTAGCGAAATTAGTGTCGATGAACTCGGCAGCACTTGGAGGCCATTTGAAAAATGTGGAGGGATTAAGCGGGGCCGTTCAATTGGCTAGCCGTGAGCTCATGTGTGGCGATTTTAGGCAGTGTTGCCGGTGTGATGAAAAGTAGGAGATATGGGGTATTTTATGAAAAATAAATAAGCATGAAATATTTTTACTCTAAAATTAAGTAAAGTAATAAGTAATAATAATAATAAAATAAAGTAATATTTAAAAGAAATTAGGACAAAAAGCAGCAATATCACGGAATTTAAGACATCAAAATAAAAAGTGGGATTACTTTTTGAACCTCATCAGAGGTAGTCGTTTTTAATTTGGCGATTTCTGGGTGATCAGAGAGATATTTATTACGGCCTTGTAATCTAAGATAAAAAAAAATGACACTGCATCCTAAAAACCATGACATTTTTTTAGTTGCATTGTTTTTTTTTTTAAATAACTTATTTTTAAGTGTTAAATAAACATTGAAAATGCTTTTCATTTAATATTTTTACAAAAAAGGTTTTTCTTTGTTCTTTAATTTGTTGGGTACAGATAGATAAAGTTGTTACTCGTGGGTTCTGCACAAATTGGTTGTTTCTTAGTTTTACATTTATTAAAAAAATAAATAAATAATTAGAAAACATGTTACAGAAAATTAAAAAATAGCCCATTTTTGAGTGTTTAATAAACATCGAGAATGCTGTGTATTCAAGATATTTATAGATAAAGCTTTTTTTACCACTGTGCACGTATTTTAGTTCGGAAAATATTACTTTCCCGCACTAGTGCGGGAATGTATAACTATCTATATTTAGACTTAATATTATTTAATCTACACTGTCGTATTTTTTCGAAAAATATTTATTTTTTTTTTTAATTATTTTAAAGATTCTGTACAATTTTTTAAAATATTAGGTCAAATAACAATCAAATTAGGTTTTGTTCTGTATTATTTTCATGGCAACAAAAGTAATATTCTAAGCTGTCAAAGTTTGTCAAAATATTTCTAAGACTTTAAGGTTTTTAACACGTCAAATAATGGATTATTTTGACGAAGAGCATCGTGAAGAGTTTCTTTGTTATAAATTATGTTACTAAAACAATAAGGGTTTAAAAGTCAGTGTTTTTTTAATGGGGTCGTGGAATTTTTTTTAACTTATTCCATTCAAGAATACGACTTTAAAATTAAACATCGAAAGGGATTGAACCGTAAAAATGCTTACGCTCTATCAAGAAGACCTTGCCCCGAAGGTTGTAAACATTGCAGTGGACGTGAAGCACAAGAAGATCCCGATGAATGTCACTGCCAAAGAACACGCATCCAGTGCTCTCAAGAATGGGACCCTAAAATCCTCGCAAAAGAACAACAAGAGGATCCTGATCTTGGAGATATTGTGAAATTTAAGACAGCAAATTCAGCACGACCCCCATATTAGAAAGTAGCTTTAAAGTCTCCGAGATATAAAGGGTACTGGGCCATATGGGACTCTTTAGTAATTAAAGATGGTAGTGAAAACGTGCCTTTCCCGCACTCAAGTGCTTGCCCGGCAATGGCAATCGCGTGCGGTATAGTATCAATTACACACCATTTTTTGTTTTTTAACTTGTCAATTTGGCAGGTGTAGATGTATAAAAGTTGTTACTTGTGAGTACGACACATATTGGTTTGTTTCTTACTTCCACATTTATATATATAAAAAAGTTTAAATAATTAGAAGGACAGGTTACAGTGAACAAAAATGTGTCTGCAATGAACAACGAAAAAAATTACATTTCTTTAATATTGAGGTAAACACATTATGACAGAATGTGAGACGAGGGGGAAGAAACAGCCTACCAATATCCTGTGCGAATGTAAAGCATTGAATCACAAAAGACAGGCATTATATGAGCCCACAGGAATATATCAACCAACCAGTCTCGGGGTTATACAGACTTGTAGAAGGAATAAGACTAATGGGAGGATTGATATAAAAGACAATGGAGATTAGGCACAAAAAGCCCATGGGCTGCGCTGCCTCCGGTAGTTAATTAAGACGGCTCCCAGGGAAGAAGAAGAAGAAGAACACATTATGTATTACTAAGCATGCATTTTATATAAAATCTTAAAAATAAATCAAAAAATAGTTAAGAAACTAGGTTTTTTTGATTTTTATAAAACTAATATATTGCTCGCAATTTTGAAAGAAATAGTTCCTGACATTATGAAGTTAAAATGGTTACCATATTCTTAAGCTCAAACTTTATAGATTATTCCTTATTTACCGTTAGAATCCTTTCTGTTTTAATCGCACATTTTAAGGTTATTAAAATGTTTTAAGTCGTATTTTGCTTTTCAACAAAATCTAGTGTAAAATTAAGTTATAAATTTTACCCAACACAGAATTAAAGCCATGTAAAATAACATTCAACTCTCCTTTCAAATCTAAACACAATATTCAAAATTTCCGACTAAATTACTTCCCATTATATATCCCCTTTCCAAAACGACACTCTTCATCATTCAATTTAATTTAATTACGTATCTGGAAAAGGCCTAAATGTAGTGTCAGCAGTAGTGATAAATTAAATATATCCAGTAGCCAAAAACACGACCTGACAACGTCGCAACGGCACTCAACCTCCAGTTTTAATTTCATCTTGCCCCACATTCGTTAGGACGGCGAACCGAGGTGAATGCACTAGCCTTAAGCGGGGCAACTCGTGACCTCGATAGCCCAATGGGCGAGAAGTGCTTTAAAAGCGACACAGAAGCGAAAATGTTGCGCCTCGCTGCGAGGTTAGGCGAGGTGACACGGATAAGGGAATGTGGACCTAGTATGGTTGTAATCGGCCGAAATTTTATTATCAAATATACATATAGCGATGATTAAGACAAATATATTTTAGAAGACACCTAAAAAATCTTACAGATTGTTTATTTTGAATATCTATAAATGTATCCTGCAAAAACTATTTTGATTAATATCTGATAATACGAATTTCGTACTCCATTAGTCTATCCGGGACTAATTATACACTTGAGGGTGACTGTTACAGACATTAGGTTTTTGTTGATTGATCTAAAGTTATTTAATTTTAATTTAAATTAACTTAAATTCGATTTTTAATTAAAAATTTTTGCGCGAACGGTAACAGACCTGAAAGTACCCAAAGCTGTAAATAAATCTGTACAGTTTTCATTTTTGAAGCAATTCTTAGGTTTTCGCGGTTGCTTTCGAGCGAGAAAACGTTTATCAACATTAACAGGTGGGAAAGAGCTGAAGTGGCCCCTCAAGGCCCGAAAAATGGGTTTCCCCCTAATATCTGCCAAAATATGCGAATTAAAGAATTTTTGTTTTGACAAAAGATGAAGATTGCCTTGAAATCTACAAAAATGGTCCTTATTTTTTTTTAAATCGGTTTTTAAGATAACGGGACCAAAAAGTCCCCTTATTTTAGCTGCCGCTTTCCCGTATAAGCGGGCGGACGAATTGTTCCATTACTCGGGCAATAATGTACATTTTTTAATCATTCAAAGTTCATCAGGAATGAGAAAACCCGTACCTATCATATGAGTTTCAGTCCATTCTGATTTTTCTAGAATAATAAAAAAAGCTGTCAACGTTTTTTTTTCCAATATTTTGAGAGTGTCTCATTAATTTATTGATATTCTTTAAAAAATGGTTTGTTAATAACATTTTTTTTATAATGAGACATGAGAGAGCAAGTGTTCAATGATCCCATTAAATTTCCGTTACAATCTTTCTTGCGAATTGATAAAAAATTGTTTTGCCCATCTGCATTTTTTAGCCGTTTAGCCACATCTATCCAGTATAAAATGTTATAAAAATAAAAATATGTTAAGGTCTGTCTTATATAGAAAAAAAAAATATTTTACGCCAGACAAAACTATGCAAAGATTTAAAAAAAGATATCGTAAAAATACCACAAATTTAACAAATCAATCGAGAATTCTAATTTGATTTAAGTCCTGGAACACAACTTTAAATTCTAACTATATAACAAACCAATTGGTTAAAAAGTCAAAAAATAAGATGAAAAGAAAAAAACTGAAAATAATAATATATTTCGATACGACAAATCAATAAAATTATGCCAAAATGTAAGGTATGTTAACTTAATGAGAATGTTTACTACTTTAGTTGACGATTGGAATTTTGTATTACCTTGCTTTATCTATAAATTAAAAATAATTATACGACAAAACCAATCAACATCTTTGATAGACCTGATGATGCAACCAAAATGTTTCGAAACATCTTCCATTAAAAAAAACATTCCGGCCGATCAGTTACGTCACTATATGATGCCAGCGCCTTTTGCTAATATTATTCATAAGAGTTATTTAAAGCCAGGCAAAAGCGCGAGTGAGAAAACAACAGACAAGGATCGATGTATACGTCAGACAGAGACAGATAACGCAAGTGAAGGCCGAGAGTCAACGAACTAGCCTCAAACGAGGTGTCACCTGGCCCAGATACCTCATGCCAACTTAAAAGTGAAAACTCTAACCTGCTCATGGGACCTCGATGGGAGATTACTTTTCGATAGGTAATGGATAAAAATTATTTAAAAAAACAAATGAAAAGTTGTGGTAAATGTGAAAGTTTTTTAAAGGTAAAAAAAAGATTTTTCTAGAGCCTTTTAAAATATGCTTAAAGTCTAGGGATAGGTCAGGTTTACTATGCTGACATAAACCA
The DNA here is from genome assembly GCA_019359885.1 of Listronotus oregonensis. Lineage (NCBI taxonomy): Eukaryota > Metazoa > Arthropoda > Insecta > Coleoptera > Curculionidae > Listronotus > Listronotus oregonensis. The sequence continues at coordinate 21,261 of JAHBCN010009782.1, forward strand.
AAAAAAAATTTTTTTTTTGAAAAACTGTTCGCGGGATATCTCTGTCACTGTAATTTTAGGCGACAAACAAACAAACAAAAAAAGGAAATTTTGATTTAGGCTTAAACCAAAAATTTTTAGTAACTTTTAAAATCTTTTATCCTAACTCATTTTAATTTTTTTTTTTCAAAGATACTTGCGATTTTTTAATTTTTTTTTAATCCTTATAAATATTAAGCTTAGTATATTTTTTGTAAATAAAAAACTCACCTGCTAAAACTCTTCCTAATAAATTTTCTTCACAATCCTGCGAGTCCTGTGAATGCGGACCTATGACAACCTCCCCCTCAACCTCCAAATCTTCAACCACCGGCTGCACGGAGGCACAAGCCGTTTCTTTAAAGTCGTTTACCGTCATTGTCAGTCTTTTTTTCTCTATTTTTTCTAAGTATTATTTATTGGCACATCGAGTCACTCGCGAATTTTATTTGTTTACTTATCTATAATTTGTAAACTTTTGTTTTTCTTTGCTAAAAACAATCGCTCGCACTCTCGTGTGCAATATCGACTTGACGTAGCCGAAGCGTGCGAGAGTGAATCGAGCGCGTTCGTCGAGCGCGCGCTGCTGCCCGATGCCATGACCCACTAACTCACATAAACGGCCGGGTCGACGAACCGCTCCAATGTCTTCTTCATGGGTGATGCTGGGTTACTAGGATGGTATATGGAGAAAGGGGCTTTCGATTTCTTTAGGATTAGCAGATCGCTTCTAGTCGCAATAAATTAAAAAAGAATACCGGTCCTGTTACCACGATTATCTTCATTACAGTATTGTGATTGTATAATACCGCTCTGTTTCAACAAATAATTTTGTAAATTGAAATAATAAAATTAAAAAAAAGTATTCTATTAACCAAATATGTCATTTGGCGCCCAACGTGGGGCTTTAAAACATTTTGACGCCAAGGCATTTTCTATAATCTAAAAGTTTCCCTATAAATTAAAGAAGAATATCGGTCCTGTTACCACGATTACCTTCATTACAGTATTGTGATTTTTTTTTATAGCTCCCATGAGGTTGGCTCTGTAATGCGAATGTATAATACCGCTATGTTTCAACAAAGAATTTTGTTGATTAAAATGATAAAATTAAAAAAAGTATTAATATTAACCAAATATGTCATTTTGGCGCCCAACGTGGGGCTTTAATACATTTTGACACCAAGGCATTTTCTATAATCTAAAAGTTTCCCTATAAATTAAAGAAGAATATCGGTCCTGTTACCACGATTATCTTCATTACAGTATTGTGATTTTTTTTTTTTTTTGATAGCTCCCATGAGGTTGGCTCTGTAATGCGAATGTATAACACCGCTATGTTTCAACAAAGAATTTTGTTGATTAAAATGATAAAATTAAAAAAAAAGTATTAATACTAACCAAATATGTCATTTTGGCGCCCAACGTGGGCTTTATTACATTTTGACACCAAGGCATTTTCTATAATCTAAAAGTTTACTTATAAATTAAAGAAGAATACCTGTCCTATTACCACGATTATCTTCATTACAGTATTGTGATTTTTTTTTTTTTTTTTGATAGCTACCATGAGGATCTGTAATGCGAATGTATAATACCGCTATGTATTAACAAAGAATGTTGTTGATTAAAAGGATAAAATTTTTAAAAAAAGTATTCATATTAACCAAATATGTCATTTTGGCGCCCAACGTGGGGCTTTAATACATTTTGACACAAAGGCATTTTTTATAGTGTAAAAATTTCCCTATAAATTAAAAAAGGATACCTGTCCACCTGTCCTATTACCACGATTATCTTCATTACAGTATTGTGATTTTTTTGAAAGCTACCATGAGCTTGGATCTGTAATGAGAATGTATAATACCACTATGTCTCAACAAGGAATTTTTTTTTATTAAAATGATAAAATTAAAAAATATATATTCATATTAACCAAATATGTCATTTTGGCGCCCAACGTGGGGCTTCAATACATTTTGACACCAACGCATTTTTTATAATGTAAAATTTTCCTATAAATTAAAAAAGAATACCTGTCCTATTACCACGATTATCTTCATTACAGTATTGTGATTTTTTTTGAAAGCTACCATGAGGTTGGATCTGTAATTAGAATGTATAATACCACTATGTCTCAACAAAGATTATTTTTTTTATTAAAATGATAAAATTAAAAAAAATATTCATATTAACCAAATATGTCATTGGGGCTTCAATACATTTTGACACCAACGCATTTTCTATAATCTAAAAGTTTTCCTATAAGTTAAAGAAGAATACCGGTCCTGTTACCACGATTATTTTCATTACAGTATTGTGATTTGTTTTTTGACAGCTACCAATGAGGTTGGATGTGTAATGCGAATGTATAATACCGCTATGTTTAGACAAATAATTTTTTTTAATAAAAATAATAAAATATATATTCATATTCTTTTTCTTCTATTTCCTGGGAGCCGTCTTTCACTACCGGAGGCAGCGCAGCTTCTTGGGCTTTTTGTGCCTAATCTCCCTCCCATTGTCTTTTATACAAATTCTCCCATAAGTCTTGCTCCTTTTACAAGTCTGTATAACCCCGAGACTGGTTGGTTAATATATTCCTGTGGGCTCATTCCCGATTGCCCGAATAATGCCTGTCTTTTGTGATTCAATGCTTCACAGTCACACAGTATATGGTAGGCTGTTTCCTCCCCCTCGTCGCACATTCTGCAACTTGGGTCCCCATTGTGTGAGCCTATCTTGTGTAGATATCCTCTTAGGTTATCGTGCCCTCTTAGCAACCCTACTGTTATGCGAAGTATTTTCCAACTTTGTCTTAGTAGTTTTTTCTTCGTTCTTTTGAATGGGCCCCTTATGAAGCTTTATCCATGTCTTTCTCTACTGAGGGTTTAAGGCATAATTACGCATTTAAGGGTAAGAAAGAGATTATGTTGTTAAAATCTGTAGTTGGTTAAAGTTGCTACACGTCTCCCTCGTCAATCATGTTCACTGACGCGAAGAAATTCTGCTAGTACTCATCCTTTACTTATAATTTGTCAAGTTCTGCAGAAGAAAGAATCAGTTAATCCTGTCGACCTTACTTTTAAGGGGCACACAAATATTATATCATAGCCACAGTTGTTTCAAAAAAGCCTCGGAACCCTCTTTCTAGCTAGAAAGTATTTCTACCCATCTAATCTAAATACTTTGTATGTATCTAGAATATTGGAGAGAGCTGAATTACCGAGTTTAGTAAATAAACAGACAGAAATGAAGTAATGGACGAGAGTATTAATAAAAACAAAAAGTAATTTTTCAAGAAAATCATCTAATTTAATAAATTATTTGGAACTTCTAGCACCAATAAAGTACTAGTAGTTTCTAATACAGTTGGGGGGCTGTTCATCATATATCACGTGAGTTTATTGTACTCCTTATTAGAGACACAAAGGCTTTTATTTGCCTGAAATAAAATTCATTATGGATAATTGAAATTTTTAACAAGAGTTAAGCTATCAAGGTTTTTTATTTTATAATTTATGACGTGGAAACTGCGACAAAATAAATTTTAAAAAATTAATTAAACTGTTCACTGACTATTACTCTTATTTATTAAATAATACTATTATTATACACATTTAAATATACCTACAATGATACCCTAAAGTCTATTTAAATTATATTTATATATATATAATATTTATATATATATATATATATATATATATATATATATATATATATATATATATATATATATATATATATATATATATATATATATATATATATATATATATATATATATATATATATAGATATAAGCATTTATTACTGCAGTATATTGTTATAAATAACACCCTGTGTTTATTCAAATTATAACCACAAATCCCTAATTGATAGTTAAAAACCACATTTGTTTTATAATCAAATTCTGCAGCAATTTCTGCACCGCAGAACAATTGTTCGTGTTTGAAAACCATGAAAGGAGGGCAAATTTCTTCAATTGTTTATCTATTATGTTCACTTTTGTTTTTCACTGGATACTTTCACTCGGCATAAGAAATCTTTTAGTAAGTGATTAACCCCGTGGCCCGGATTTTAGAGATTCATTGAACTTTTTATTTGTTTTTAATTGCGTAAGGTAACGAGATATTCAGTAATAGTTACTAGGAACTTAAAATTTATTTTTTCATAAAACTTTCTTTCCTGTGATGATGATTAGTGTGCATTTCCTTTCTTGCATATTCAGATAATCTTCTTCAGTTTTGATTTCTTTTTTTACCCAAATTATTTTTTGAGCTTTGTAATTTGTAAAAGAATTCTGAATTTCCCCAGTATTATGCAAAGGTAACCAAGTATCAATCAAATTAACAGGGATGGAAGCTATGCAGTGAGCTTTATTTAATAATATAGGAGCATTTTTCTTTATTTAACGTACTTTCAAAGAAGTATTTTTTCCAAAATAAATTAACCTGCCAATCCCGTTGTTTTTAAAAATAGTAATTATACAATGACGACCATTAAATCTTGGGCAAAAAATTTGTCAAATTTTGACTTTTTTGCTAATTTTTGTAAATCGCTCTTTTTTACCTTGTTTTACTTTTAATTACTATAAATAGAGCAAAAGGTAAAAGAAAAAAATTATATTTTATAAAAACTAACAAATTAATAAATTAATTAACAGTTTGATAAATTCAAACAAACTTAAATGTCCTTCCAAACAAATTTAATATTTTATTGCGGCCCCGTTTTTTTCTAAGACAGAGTTTTGCCTTCTAGGCATCGAATGAACCAAAGCCCGGGCGTAGTCCGAATTTTCTCGTAAGTGCGTGCCACGGTAAGACGCTGCTCTTCCATCCATTCATCGACTTACCGGGCCGTATGAACGGGACACTTATCTTACTGAAAGATAAATTTTCTATCCGGAAATCGATCCAGTACAGAAGGAAGCATGATATTTTGTAGTAGATCTATATATAGCTTTGCATTAAACCTTCCTTCGATAAAATAACATACACCAAGTCCTTGTGCACTCAGCCACCTCCAAACATTTACCGAAAATCGCCCACTACTTCTGTCCTTTTGGGTATATTTTTCATTAAATCGTGTTCCTTGAGGCCTGTATACCCTAAGTATCCCATTGTAGCATAACTGAAACACTTTTTCATCAGTGGATATTATATTTTCCCAAAAAATCGGAGGTTCCAAGTAATTTGTTAAAAACGGTTTTAAGGCTGCCGGGTGGCAGCGCAATTTCGGTATTAATTTGCCTTATTCTTCGCCGTGCCGTTCTAACCGATGCTGGGAAATTGCTTTCCGTTTTTGCTGTAACTACAGATTTAAATGGTTGGTTTCTCAAAACATTAACTAAATTATTGTCTTGTTCTTGATTTGATAGTTTGGGGCGACCTCTTCCAACTTTTCTATCAAAGGAGTGTGTTTTCTGCCATTTTTTTTAACAAAATAAATAGTACTCTTTGGGATGTTAAGCTCTTCCTCCACCATTCCTTTAATATAATGAATAATTAATACTTTTTAATTCAAAGTTAAGTTTGGCATTTTAAAAAATATTTTTGATACTGACAACGGACACCTGTTTCTTTATTAGGTTTTTTAACAGGTTCTTATATTCAGTAGAAGGTGGAATAAGCCTATTTTACGAAAGGAAAAAAGAATTGCTCAAGATTTAATGGCCGTTACTGTACTTGCTAGTATTTCTATACTTTTAAAAAAAATATTTTAATAATTTTTAATTTAATAATTATTTTCAATTTATTTACTTTTATTTTTTATATCTTAAAAACCGTGGCCGACTTGTCACCAAAACGTTAGAAACTTTTTTACTTTATAAAAAGGTTTTAAAAATATTTTTCACATCAATTGTCAATTTTCCACCTTAAATGAAAATAATAAGAATATCTTTAATACATGAATACGCTACAACAATATAGAACATATTAATAAGAAATCACTGGGATGTAATTGAAATTTAATTAGTGTATAATTTATTCGCCATCTTGGCGCCGCCATATTGAATTATGTCATTCATTCACGATCTACGATCCCGAAAACCCACAGATACCAATTTTCGACGAATTAAAAAAAAGGGCTCATCTATAACTTCGACTGGAATTAATAAATTGCAACTTACAAGTGCTCAAAATTTTTGTCTAGTCATAAAATTGTTAAAAAACAAGATTTATTTTTCTAGAAGCTATTTATCCCCTAAAAACAGGGTTAACTAACCCCCTTATTTTTGTATTACGCATGTGCAAGAAAATGATTAATTGCTACCGCCCAGTCAAAAAATTGTTAGTTACATGCAATATATGGTTTCCGAAGTATTTTTACCTCCTGAACACAAATCAATACGTATCAATTTTACTTCATCATCTTTCAGTCTTCAGCAAACTGTTGAAAATCTTTAGGAAATTGAAGAAATTTAAGAAGTTTCAGGATTTGCAAATGCGATAAATGGTTTTTGAGGTATTTTTGCCGCTATAATTCGTAGTTATTTTGTTGTTCCATCACTCTCCAATATTGAGTAAATTAATTTAAGAACGTAATTTTTCTGTGGGCACCGGAACATTCGGGAATAAAAGGCAACGAAAAAGCGGATAAGCTAGCGAGATAGGGAACAACCACTTAATACTTTGGACCAGAACCTGCCCTTGGAATAACCAAAACTACAGCACAAGGACAAACTAGGGAATGGATCCGAAACAAACACTAGGAATATGGGTCCAGCATCAGTACAATAAAACATGGAAAAAGCTTCATGAAGGGCCCATCCAAAAGAATGAAGGAAAAACTACTCAGACAAAGTAGGAAAAGACTTCGCATAACAGTAAGGCTGTTAACAGGGCACGATAAGCTAAGAGGACACCTACACAAGAAAGGCTCATACAATGGGGACCCAAGTTACAAAATGTGCGATGAGGGGAAGAAACAGCCTACGAATGTGAAGCGTTGAACCACAAAAGACAGGCATTATTTGAGCAACCAACAATGAGCTCACAGGAATATACCAACCAACCAGTCTTGGGTTTATACAAACTTGTAGAAAGAATAAAACTAGTGGGAGGATTAGTATAAAAAAAATGGGAGATTAGGCACTCAAAGCCTAGGATGCTGCGCTGCCTCCGAAGTAAACCTAGACGGCTGTCAGGAAAAAGGGGGTAATTAACGCTTTATTTAGACGGTTATGTAGCTTTTGGAAATATAAATCTTGCCTTTTTCACAACTTTATGACCAGACAAAAACTTTGAGTACTTATATACGTTGCATTTTATTTACTTCAGTCTAAGTGACAATGTTTGAAAAACAGGCTAAAAAATTTTTTTTTGCGGCTACTCTTTGCTGTGAACAAAAAGGAAACTATAATAATCAAAAAGAAAACTTTTCCATTTTTATAAGTCGTTAAAAATATATAAAAATTAGTCTTTAATTTAACATAAAAATAATTAATAAATCTTTTTTAATAAAAATGAATCTATATAAAACAAAGAATATAGACAATATTATGTTATGAGTGTTATGACATGACACTAAAAAACCAAACAGCACTTAATCATCAGCGGGTCACACATAATTAATTAAAAATCAATTTAAAACCCATTATATCATTATAATAATGAAAATATAAAACGTATACAAAGAGTCAGGTTTCTATCGATTACCATTGAAAAAAATACCAATATTACTTTCATTAATGGTTGACGTATTTACAAAAGACCCTGTCAATCTATAGATTTCAATTTATTCTAGGTCTATTATTGTTGTACTTTGGGTTGGTATATTAATATTAATGGAAAAGCAATAACGTTTACACTATAGGTTATTGACTATGTCAAAATAAGAGGGTTAAAGAAACTATAACGTTTAAGTAGTTTTATCGTTTCATGCGTTTAATTGATCCTAAAATATGGAAGTCTAAGGTGTGCATTTTTGAGATAGAGGTGAATTTGTCCACTCCTATCGAAGTGTCACATATTCAAGCCAAAAAAAATGTTTTGACAAACATTTATTTAAAAAAACAAAACAAAAGAAATACAGAAAATGCATTTTTTTATTTTTTAAATTTTGACCCATAACTTTTCCTCGTGTGACTTTAGATATAGGTACTGCTTTACAAAAAATAAACTGATATCATGTTCTTTAAAACCGTTTATGTTTAAAGTTTTAGGATTTGTAGTAACCGAGATATGATTCTTTAAAGTTGGCTACTCTCATGGTCTTTTTTTCTAATTTTTATTGTTTTTCTTCAGACTTTGTCCTATTATCTTTTCCCTGTGGATTTTGTGATAGACAATTTGGCATGAAAAAGAAAGCCTATTTTGCGACCTCTAAACTGTGCCTGGGTAAAGTATATAGAGTAAATAGTAATCAAGATGATATTCCAAAATTGAGAAAGTAGTCGATATACAGAATATGGGATATATAATTAAATAAAACATATCTTTCACTGCATAAGTTGTTTTATTGAAGGTTCATAGACGCTAGGGAAGAGGGGCATGTTTTTGCCAAGAGATGTTCATCATCGATCTAAAAACAACATAACTTATAAAAAAGATGCACAAAAGCCAACTATTACAAGAAAGGTTGACAAATTGCAAAAGCGTCACTTTCTAAACTGTTTTATTTATTTTTATGTTAAATAATATTAAAATTTCATCTTTTCTTATAAAAGAGTTGGCCTTTTGTAAATCTTTGTTAAGCATTATTTTTTTGGCTTAAATATAAGACATTTTAATAGGAAATTTAATATTGAACATCTTTTATGGTAACGTATGAGAACAAAAAGTGCATTTTTTATTATCTTTGACAGTCCACGAAGGCTGAGGCCTAAGTACCGTACCGTGGGTATCTTAAGTGTGATGAGAGGGAGTTTGTTCACTGCACTTACATATTTCGAGATAGGGAAAAGAGGGAAAAACTTATTTGGGAGCTAGTCTGGACACTCTAGGGATAAAGAAACGAAAAAAACAAGAAGTTCGGGACCTCCCTAGTTGAACTGCAAAAGGATGCATAAAAGTTGCACTACGGGTTGCTCTATTGGGAGCTGCCAGAGAAGGCATTATACTGGTCAACTTCTCTAAGCAGAAGCCGTGAAAATACATATAGAAGAGCCACAGATCCCCAACAGCCCGTTGGTAGGCAAGAGGAGCAAGCTTTTCTGTGAGCGTGGGATCATTAATAAGACGAACCGCTTTTCCTTGAATGGAATCGAGAACGTTAAGGGTTGTAGGAAAGGCCATTCCCCAGACATGAGAACAATATTCTAAATAGGGTCTGATTTGGAATACATACAGAGTATACAGGTTGAAAGAAGAGAAATATTTCCTGGCTCGAAAGAGAAATCCAAGCTTTTTTGAAGCTGCTGAAGCTATGGATGTAATATATTTCTGCCAGTTAAGGTTATTCTCAAAAGTAACGCCGACAAGATTAAAGAAATAGCATAGTATAGAAATTAGGTTAAAATTAAAAAAATGAAAGGTGGACATATTCATCCCTATCCAAAAAATGTACCCCTTAAAAGGGTAGCACTCCGCGGTTTTTCCATATTTTAGGTTTAATTGAATGTATAAAACAATAAAACTCCTTTAATGTTGTAGTTCCTTTCTATAGAACATAGTCAATAGCCTCTAGGTGTTCTACGTCATTGCTGAATGTATCGTATGGTATCGTTTTTATAAGCACAAAAGCCAGAGCCGCATTAAAAAATATCATTGAATTTATTGTTTATACTAAATTTTAGTAAACCAGTTTTCTCCTCTAGAAAAGGGCATTTTTTATTTCTTGCAACTTTTGTGCGTTTTTTTTTTTCATCCTCTCTGTTTGCTGTTACATAAACGAGAGGTGCCGATGAAGAAGACACTGGTCGAAGAGAAATGGAATTCACTAGTGTGATTTTGTTTGTTTGGGTTACGTTTGCAGAAAGCAGAACTTGGATAGCTGTCAGATGGTTGTCTGTTGCTTCATCTTTATTCGAAGACAACACTCCTCTTTATCTAGATACATTTATTATCTGATTTTCTTAATCTGTTTCATTTTCTAAAACATGGTCCACATATTAGAGCCGATTTGTGAGCATCATTGAGCGGAAAGAAAAGGGTATGAATTTTTGGGTTGCCTTTTTTTCTTAATTTCATTTTATTATTTGAAGTACATTGCCTAGTGTTTGCAAGTTTCTTAAAACCTATTATTTATTTGCCTGTTTGATAACGCTGGGAAGTATCTTTTTTATAGTATAAAGTAAGATATGCAGGTGTTAATTAGTTATCAGTTAACTTTAACAGAATCTTAAAGGTACTTTCGAAAAAAGACAAAAACCTACGACTTTATATAAAAAAAACAATCGTATTAGACGCAATTAATTTATTTACAAGAAACTTTATTAAGCAACTTCTTTCGTAAATAAAAATATTTTACAACTCTCACAAGTATGGGTATGGGCGCACGGTAGTGTGCCAGGCCATGTTCCGACATGACGCACACAGTGTGTATATTACACGAAACATTTTAGCGTATTTTCCCCCTATTATGACTTCGTTGTCGTGTTACATAAATTCACGTAAGCATTCTAATTACCGGTGATAAAATTAAGAAAATTATGTCAAGTGGTGCCTGAGATATTCGATTTTGAAAATCGCCCATTTGACTGGACTGACTGACTGACTCATTAACTTACCAAAATTAGGGAGTTGAAACTTAAAATTTGGTATGTAAGTAGGTTTAAGGATACAAGTAAAGAAAAGATTCTGAAAAACTTCACATTTTTACCGAAACGCCCGGAAACAGGGGCGGTAATATCGTATATTTAGAGGGTATTTTGGAAGTTTGCAATCTGATTGAACCTGAGTTTTATAATTGTCTTAGAATTTAAAATGCACTCAGGATTTATTTATTAAACAAAGAAAATTGCTACATTTTACCTATCAGACCACTAACTTTAAACCAGGATTACTGAATTTGTTTATCCTTATAAATAAAACTGTCAAAAAACTCTTATTCGGGAGAAGGATTATTACTTTTTACTAATCATTGTTTTACATTGCTCTTGAAATGAATACTTCAAGTTCTGCTTAAATTACTAAGAAAATAGCTTTAACTTGGCATGTATTTTACTAATCTGTCTGTATTAACGAAAAAAACTATTTATAAAAAAAGAACATTCATTAATACACTGATCGGTAAAAAACTCAAGTCAAAAAAGAGTGGAAAAAAGGTGTACAGAACCACTAATCATTGTATTTTATTTATGACCTTAAAAAAGTGCTAGAGATAACTATAAAAATTGGACGCTCTTAAAGTCTAAGTTCTAAAATTTATTTTTTTAACGCTGAAATCTCTTATAAAAACTTAAAGAAATTTTCTTGATGAAGCTTCCATAAAAGGAAATATAAATTTGTGAAAAACTTTTTAAAATCTAAGTATTTTAAAAAGCCGATATTTTTGGATAGGAACGTAGCCCTAATTTTCAAAGGTGCTTTGGTGGAATTGCATTAAGAAAATATGGAAGAAAATTGGGTAAGGTTGTAAAAGTGGCAATATGAAAAATATGTTATATAGTTAAAATATTAGTGAAGGAATGTATAAAAAAATTGTTACGAGTTAGGGAGAGAAAAGTATGAAGGAGGGAAAGGGGTGATATGATGGATTAAAGTATCTTTCAAAATTATGACAGAAGGAAACCCCATTTTAATATAGGACATTTTAAATAAAGTAACAAGAGGTAACATAAAATTTTTAAAAATCTAAAAAATATATTGCGGAATATATGAACCGAGGGAATTTGTGTCTACACTGTGACGTTAAATTACGTAAATAAAATAGTTAAAGAGTCATAAACTGCGTTCTAGTTATGAAATTATATCTAGAACACGTATAAGTCAGGCAGTGTTACCTGATATGTATGCAACAGGAAGATCCAAAATAAAGTTGAAGCTAATTGATATCGTGAGATTTCAGTGACCTTATTTCAACACTAAATATAGGTGAAGTTATTAACAAATTAAAAATGTTCTCCAGTTCTCCCTTGAAGTTATATCATTTGATGAAAAATTAAGTTTTGCTGAACTAATTTTATCTGCACCTATTTAAAACAGTTTTCCCTTTTATAAGAAGTGTTAAAAAATTAGCGCACAATATTTCTAGGGCGTATTTTACACACGAATATATAAGAAAAAGTTAAATTAAAAATTTAAAAAATGTTAGATAAACTTTGATGAATATAATGTTTGTATTTCAGTTGATAACAATATTAACTATACCAGTTAAAGTTAGGTAACTTTTGTACATAAAAATATTCCTGTTTATTTAAATTATTATTAGTATTTTTATAGCCTATTCTACACATTGAAATAGAAAAGTACGTTTTTATAAACATAACATAAGAAATGTCTTAAGACAAGCGTGCGAGAAGAAAGAAGAAAAAATCCATTACATGTGTATGTTTGAAGATATAATCAAAACAAAACAAGACTAGTTAAACCACTATTATATTTCCGAATACGGTCCTGAGTCATTCAGCCCTGAAAGTATACTCGGGTTATTCACCCGTTCTCGAACTGTTCTACATTCGCCGGTTTATCAAGGGAAGCTAAATCGAAACAAATGCCATATAAATCAAATGTTTTAGCTTTACATATCTAACTGACCGACATTTTGTTTGGCTATTGTTATCAGTAATCAGTTGAGAAATTTTCGTAAATCTAGAGACAACACACTGCTTTTGCGATATTCATTTTAAAAGAGTTTATAAATAATCGTATATAATAAGATGCATTATAAAATACTGTACCTAGATAACCTTTT